>CM067368.1:24355414-24525219 GCA_034401795.1 Chaetoderma sp. LZ-2023a | reverse complement strand
GCATGACACGTGTGTTTAGAACTAACTTCATATAATAGTTGTTCAGCTGATCTAACACGTCATTCGTAAACTATACTATAATATTAAGCTTATTATCATGCCGCTAAAGAAAGCTATTCAGGCTTGAGTAGTTTAAACGTTGGTACATTTCCAAAGCCTATGGTGGCTGTCATGCCTTACTTTTCAACAAATCAGAAGGAAAAACTAGCGTATCTGCCTTGGTCAATACGCTCAGGCATAGCGGTGTCACATATAATTTGGCAATATGATATGAAAACAATCATACAAGTAAGCTGATGACTATTCTGAGACCAATTTGACCGGAAGCCGTTACTGCCATAGGCAATGATAAAATCAAATTATCCCCAAAATATTCACCAAGATGATTTGCATAATAAAGAATGTAATGCATTGGCACTTACATGACACACTAGCGCTTGAGTAAACAAAATCACGGTGCTCACTGTTCAACCATGTTACAAAGCAAATGAGTGTGATACATGTAAGGGAATGTAACAGGATGTGAATGATATGGAATCCATAAACTATAATCTATCGTACAATCTATCGCATTTGAGATGAGATTAGCATCGCTTTAACAATGATGACAATGGATACTTGGGTTGATAGATAACTCGGGTGTATGATTGGGTGAGAAGATGGATGAATTAGTCTAGCTGTTTAATTTTTTTGATGCTAACAAGTATTTGGAGAGTTTGATAAGGAGCGGTTTATTGCATATTGTAAACAATCCTTTAGTTTTCTCGGTATTAGGGTTTTCTGTATAGAATCGTGTTATGAATTTTCTACCTTTGTCTATTGAATTTAGAGCATGAGAAAAGAAAATGCATCTCATCTTCTATGCAGTTGCATTCAGAACACAATCGTTCTGATCTGTCAATACTTAGCCATCTTTTGGATTCAATCGCTAGTTTGTGGTTAAGTGTTCGGAAGTGACATAAGATAAGAGCTTCTCGGTACGGTAGGATTTTTAAATATTTCTCAAAAACTATATTCTCTTTGATCTGTTTATAGAATGTCAGACGTAACGATTGGTTTATGGTTGCTTTCCACTCATCGGTATATTGTTGTTCGAGGACTCTTTTTGTTTTGGTGATTACTTGTGCGGTGTTTATTTCCTCCTGGTAGAACAAGTCTGCCTGACCAGTTATTTCTAGAATGAATTTGATGGTTTTAATCCATTTGATTTCAATATTTCGTTCTCTTGAGAATTCTAATGCTAAGTAGTACAGTGTTGATGACAGTTTCCCATACCCAGCGTTTACCAACCGACAGACGTGTTATACCATTATTAGGATACTCTATTAGACCTATATAGCCTACTATAGCACAACATGTATATTACGTACATTGGTTTTGGGGGCCATGTATAATGTTTATAATGTCTCCTTATAATTGTGATGTCAGTATGCATGTGACGTAATTGATTTTGACACAAAACACGCTAGACACGCCCTAAGACAGACACAAAAACATTTTAGACACGCCCCTCAGACAGACACAAAAACACGGTAAACACGCCCACAGACAGACACAAAAACACGATAGACACGCCCTCAGAGAACCACAAAAGACGATAGACACGCCCACAGTCAGACACAAAGCACGCTAGACACGCCGACAGACAGACACAAAAACACGATAGACACACCCTCAGACAGACACAAAAGATGATAGACACCTTCCACAATCAGACACAAAACACGCTAGACACGCCCTAAGAAAGACACAAAAACATGATAGACACGCCCTCAGACAGACACAAAAACACGATAAACACGCCCTCAGACAGACACAAAAACATGATAGACACGCCCTCAGAGAGACACAAAAGACGATAGACACGCTCACCGACAGACACAAAACACGCTAGACACGCCAACAGGCAGACACAAAAACACGCTAGACACGCCCTTGGACAGACACAAAAGACGATAGACACACCCACAGACATACACAAAAGACGATAGACACGCCATAAGATAGACACAAAAACACGATAGACACAGTCAGCGAGACACAAAAGACGACAGACACACGCTCAGACAGACACAAAAATATGATAGACACGCCCTCAGACAGACACAAAAACACGATAGACACGCCCTCAGACAGACACAAAAACACAGCCCACATACAGACACAAAAGCAGGATATACACACCCTCAGACAGACACAAACGACGATAGAGACGCCCTCAGGACAGGCACAAAAACACGTTAGGACACGCCCTCAGACGGACACAAAAGACGATAGACACGCCCACAGTCAGACACAAAACACGCTAGACACGCCCTAAGACAAACACAAAAACATGGTAGACACGCCCTCAGACAGACACAAAAAATACGATAAACACGCCCTCAGACAGACACAAAAAACACGATAGACACGCCCTCAGACAGACACAAAAGACGATAGACACGCCCACAGGACAGACACAACACGCTAGACACGCCCATAGACACACACAAAAGCATGCTAGACACGCCCTTGGACAGACACAAAAGACGATAGACACGCCCACAGACAGACACAAAAGACGATAGACACGCCCTAAGATAGACACAAAAACACGATAGACACCCTCAGCGAGACACAAAAGACGATAGACACATGCTCAGACAGACACAAACATATGATAGCCACGCCCTCAGACAGACACAAAAACACGATAGACACGCCCTCAGACAGACACAAAAAACACGCCCACTTACAGACACAAAAACAGGATAGACACTCCCTCAGACAGACACAAAAGATAATAGAGACGCCCACAGACAGACTCAAAACCACGCTAGACATACCCACAGACAGACACAAAAACACGCTAGACGCGCCCCCAGACAGGCACAAAAGACGATAGACACACCCACAGACAGACACAAAAACACAGCCAGCACGTGACAATAGATGGATGCATTTCTACCTATGCCTCACCCAGTCCGAGTTCTCTGACTCCGCCCTATGTTGATTCTATGTCGGGCGACACTGGCATATCAGAATCGGCATAGGGACATGGACTACGCCACGCCCATCTCTAGGTAAGCTCCACCTATCCTTTGTCCGTGTTGGGATCGATTGAGCATCGAATTACCAGAATCCAAAAATTAAGGTACCTATACCGGTAAGCTGGTGAATATTTTGAAACTAATTTGAGTGGGTACTGTTGTTTGGAACGTTAGCCTACTTGTGACATAATTGATTATGACGTCATATTCTCCATCCATTACAACAACAGGCAAGTCTACCGAGAATTTGGTAACAAGAGCACGGGAGTAATGGACCTTTCCAGTTTATCCATCCATCACATGACGTCATAATCAACTACGTGACGTATAGGATGGCGTCATACGCAATGCCGTCATACGTGACATAGATACGTACGTCACGAACGCATAATTGAATATGGACTAAGCGTTGTTGTACGAATTGTATGTCTTTACTATTTAATAAACATGCTGTTGACATATTTTGAAACTAATCTCACTTGGCGCTGTTGCTGCCATTGGCAGCAACAGCACCCAGTCAGATTAGTTCCAAAATATTCAACAGCTTACCTGTATAGTTTTCTGGAAATTTTTAGTCAGGGCGCCAGAGGATCGATCGATCCAGACACCAGCGAGGTGTGGGTGGAGCTTAGCTCCAGATGGATGAAGCACAGCTAACATTGGAAAGGCCGATTATTCTTCGATTTTAAATAATTTGTTCTTCTCACGTTCTGGCTTACAGGGTTAATGCAGGCGTGAGTTCAGGACTCAGCAGCGCGATCCGGTTGCGTACGCCGTGGGACAGTGTTCAGTAATGTTTCGCATACTTACTTCAGTTTACTAATCTAGACGACACGTTACTGAACACTGTCGCACGACGAACGAAAACGTTCGCCGAACATTCGCCCTCCTGAACTCACCCCTGCCATTTATCATGTTGCCCAAACAACCTGCAGATGGGCCGGTGCAGGGTTAATGGCTATTAGCTAGGGCCCTATTGTGCAGACTACTAATTTGTTTTCATAAACTGCAACCAAATTCGACCGGAATCGATGTTTAACGGCAAACCACCATCAAGCAATCGGACAACAAGTGACAATTTAGCCTACCTGATATAATCAGCCAGGAATTGATTAGAACAGGGGCTGACAATAGATGCTTTGAATGACACGGACGCCGGATGCGTTGTCACGGTAACCGCGTTGCAACGCTACCATCACACGGCTAAACAAGAAAGTGGATAGGATTATTGTTCGCGCATGTCCTAGCCATAACCAATTATCATTTTAATGTGGACAATTTAGTTGTTGGAAAGTATGCTCAATATATAGGAATTGGTATTCAGCTGATTAAAAATCTTGACCCAATATTTGGTTAAAACGGTTGATGTTTTGGACCGAAAAACTTAGACCGACGTAGTTCGAAAGCTACACCACTCCCGTTATTATAGTTCAAACATGACCTTATGTCCGTGGTTTGACAGCCTATAAGGGTTAAGCCTGGATACATGAATGACACGCTCCTTTACCTGTCCAGGATGCCTGCTGTATTCCACTCATCCCGGGATAAGTGGCGCTGTTGATTGTACGCGCCGTGTCCTGGTGACGGGGAACACCACCGGAAGCGCGCTTGTAACTGTGTAATTCCGCATAGGCTGTTGCTAGTCTACGTAACTAACATTTTGAACTCGAATTACTGAATTCGGAAACTCATTTATTATCTAATAAATATTTTGTTTTATATTTTGAAACTAATCTGACAGGAACCTGTTGCCGCTGCAGGAAGCAACAGGTTCGTGTCATATTAGTTTCAAAATATAAAACAGCTTACCCGCATCGTTATTTTGAACTTGAGCTTACGGAAATTCAGGGTTCAAAGTGCTAAATAATGGAAAAAATATTTGATGACAGTTTTTAAGTTACCGTGTTTTAAATATTAGGATTCGTTGAGATGGGAGAGTTTATGTAAAAGCCGGTTTAAAGTCTTGTGGAAAATATACCCTAAGCGTAAATTCATTTTGCAACTCTGGTCTATTTATGGTGGTGCTGTGTAGCCTCGTAATCGACCAGTACGCCTATAATTAGATCGCCGGTACTAATTAGTTGGCGAATGTTTGGTATTAGTTTAGAAACGAGAGGCAACGGTAACACGATATTAGCTTCGAGATTCGTCACGTTCAAATATTAGATTATTGTGTATTTAGGCCTAATGTAAATCAACTACATCAAACGATTGCGATCTCCAGACGCTATAGTATTTCTTATTACGCTGACGACCACCGCAGATGTAATCGTGACTGTTTGGGACGACAGGATGTTGGTTATTAAACTTTCTTAACAATCGAGTCGGATGAAACGGCTTCTGATGTGGTTTTGAGAAATGCCCATTTGCAGACCAAGAGAAGATTAATTTTCTAGAATTTACCACTGGAATGACCGTTTCGATAACCGAGACAATCATTCCAGCGTAAAATTAAAAAAAAATCTCTTTGAAGAGCTGGCAAATGTGACGCACGCTTATCAAAGCAGTCATTCTAGTGGTTAGTTTAAAAATAGTATTATTTCTTTGTCTGCAAATGGACATTTCTCAAGTACCACGTTAGAAGCTGTTTTTGGCGGGCGTAAGCGTTAAATCCGTAACTGATTTTATTGTCTTTCACTCTCAGCTATCGACTGATTATGTAGATATATAGGTCTACATCTGTTGTGTGAATAGTTGCGTACACCCCGATTTTGAAACTGATTATTTTAATTAGATGCATATCGGAAAATAACCCGTAGCAAATCCTAAATAACATTTGTATTAGAACGTATGAATAGCTAGAAGCGAAGTAAGTGAGGATAATAGGGCGCCCAGGTCTAACTGAAAGATGAACGAGCCATAGCGCTACAGGTGCTGCAGCTATGAAAGCATGCATTATCCTTATCTTCATAGGTACGTATACAGGTAAGATCCCTTTAGTCTCCTCTCCGTGTAGGCATACTAGGAATTGGCGCGAGCCCGCATTTGAATTTGAATAGAGATGCCACTTTATCATATATATTTAGATTCCATTAGTAAAACCAATCTAAGGCCATGTTCACACTGGAGCACTAACCCGGAGTAACGCCGTACTTTATTTTAGATTCGCTCTCTAGTGTAGACATGGATTAATATATAAGGCACAGAGATACGGTGGACAGGTATTGGTGCTCTCAAAGAATTAAAATGGAGGGAAACAATATGTCAAGTTCCGCACCCCCCCTCCATTAACCAGCGAATTTATTACTAGAACGACGTGAAAAGGCTTCGTAGAGGGCATACAATTGAGGAAATTTTCCAGGTGGTGTGGGGTGGGGTGGGACACTCTCACTGTGGAAGGGGATAGGGCGGGGTAGGGATAGGATGAAAGTTTTGGCGCCTGGTGGTCATGGGGTGGTAGTTGGGAGAGGGGGGGGGAAGGCGGGTGGTGATGAGGAACACACCGAGGGGTGTTTGCGGGTGGATGAAGGGAGGGAGGGAAGGAAGGAAGGAAGGAAGGAGTGAGCTATGGATGGTTGGACAAATGATGGATGGAAGGATGGAGGGATGGAGGGAGGGAGGGAGGGAGGGAGGGAGGGAGGGAGGGAGGGATATGAAATGAAAGTGATAAGGATTAAACGATTTAAGTGAACGAGAATTCGTTTGTGTTGTGCAAGATAATTCTGGCTAACGATTCAGCGGTGATATAAATTATAAGTAAATGTGGCGTATTCTTGTGTTACAGGCCTGTTTCTGCTGGCTCACGGATATTCTAGAGGATTGATCAAGAAGCAGCTCATAGAAGACAAACAGAATAAGTTTTACGCTGGATTTAAACGGATTACTATAGACGCTGGAACAGGTGGGATTGCTGATCCCGGAAACGCGAAGGAACTAAAAATGCCAGAACTGAGAAAATTACTCGAGGTAGTGAATGAATATGTCGAGATATTTACACCCGATCACCCATCCACCCACCCATCCACCCACCCACCTGCTCATCTGCCAATCCGGGTGCCCACCCACCCACCTGACCGAAATTCTGCACCGTCGCCCGCCAGTCCAACCGTTGGCCTGCCTGCCCACTCACACGGTCGCCTGCTCAGTTTCAGTTTTCTTTATTTCACTCAGGCCATTACAAATGGCATATGAGGGCAACGTTTATGCTACAGTTTTTGGCGATAGAGGTATCGCCCGCCCACCCGCCGGCCCGCCTGCCCACTCGCTCAGTCACGCACTCACTCACCACCAACCCACCCACCCACCCACCCATTACCCACTTACCCACCCACCTACCCACACACAGTCGCATGCACGCGCGCGCACGCACGCACGCACGCACGCACGCACGCACGCACGCACGCACGCACACACACACACACACGCACACACACGCGTTCTCACTCACCCACCCACTCACCCACCCACCCACCCACCCACCCACCCACCCACCCACCCATTCATTCACTCACTCACTCACTCACTCACTCACTCACTCACTCACTCACTCACTCACTCACTCACTCACTCACTCACTCACTCGCTCGCTCGCTCGCTCGCTCGCTCGCTCACTCACTCACTCACTCACTCACTCACTCACTCCAACCCACCCACCCACCCACCCACCCACCCACCCACCAACTCACCCACCGACCCACCCACCGAGCAACCCACCCACCGAGCGGCCCACTCATGGACGCATTCATGCACACGCGCACATGCGCCAGCACGCACATACACACAGACACTCGGTTGATGGACGGGTGTATGAACAAACAGATGTATAGATGGACGATCTAATGGACTAACAGATGGACTGACCAAGCAACTGAGCAGCCGAACGAACGAGCGACAAATTGGCTTACCGACTGACTGACAAACTGACCAACCAACCGCATAACTGCCCGACCAAAGACTAACCGACCGACAGAAGAAGTGGCTGATAAATCAACTGACCAACTGACCAACCGACAAACCGACTGACTGACCAATTGATTGACCGACAAACCGACTGACCGACCATATTCAAAGATGTCCCCTAGGTTCCTTGAGCACGACTAGGCCTATTCAGTTTAATGTCGCAAAATCTTTAGGGCGGCCTTGATTCTGAGAGTTACTGGCCCACTACCATTGCTTTCCATTCATAGGACTGACTAAGGTAGCTTCATTGGGACAGATCAACGAAAAGCAGATGGGATCAAAGAATGGTGTAAGAACCATTTCACGGATCCAGACTCTGAGCCATTATACCCATATCATAGACGCCTTAAAGTAAAGCCTGTAAGCGCTCATCCTCGGGTCTCGGAAAATGGGTCATATAGTCCAGTAACCAAGGCCAGCGAACACGTTTAGCGCAACACCCACTACACAGTTGGTTTGACATGCCAGGCTGTTTGGGGGATACAGCTGGAACATTTTTAGCCCTGATGTACAGTTGAATTGTGGCAGCAACAATGTATGACAGCCAATTTTCTATTAGATGGGTGGCGACCATGCAGAAATCTGGAAAAAATCAACAGATGGCCTCTTTTCGATCAAACAAATGTTCTATAAACATTTTGACATGAGATACATCCTTATTATGCTGCTTCAATAGTTCATGTTTTCGAGAATATAATGCTGTGTAATGAAAAAAAATACACAAAATTCAATGAAAATTCAATGAAAATTATATCGTGTGTATAGCGATTAAGAGCAGTGCGCAATGCAAGCAGTGATGACAAGTGCACAATAAAGACAGTGATGGCCAACTATGCGGTGCTATAATGCGGTCTTATCACAATAAGGACAGTGAAAAGTGACCATAGTATAATAATGTACTATAGTGCTGTGTGATCACAATTTTGACAGTGATAACCGACCACGATATATTATGCAACATTACAGCGTTTGGCACAATTTCGAGAGTGATAAGTGACTCGCAGCATGTTGCTATCAACGCTGCCAATGTCAGAAGGAAAGACACGACAACTATACTTATATGGTACGTAGATGCAGTACCAATTAAAAAACCCCACAAGTATACACTTCCGTAATGCTGTCACGAAAGACTCGTACAGTAGTTACAGGTCCCTTAATAGCAGTTCCAGCAAAATGGATCTGACATGGGCCGTATGGTGCCATCCCAGCTTTTCGAAGTTGAGCTCTGCCCTATGGAAAGCTGATCAGCAAACAGTCTAAGCAGGATTTGGTTCAACATCATCGTATCCTGTGTGTCACGATTTACCACTGAAGAAGTGCAGAAGATGATCTTTTGAAAATTGGCTCCTAGACTAATATGGTAGTTCTACTTAATTATAATGTTATTTCGTTATTTCCTGACGGATTCTTACTGGCATCTAGTATCAGCCCCGTGAAAATCAAGTTTATTCCATGTCAAATGCCACAGTTATGGTCCTTGGAAATCTTCTGAAGTATTGGAACCAATGTGGATAAATGATAATTTGGTGGTTCGTTATATTTAGATGGCTTGAACTTAGGTTTGGTTGGTGTGTACCTTGGTGAACCCCCTACCAACCACATAGAAACTCGGTGAGTCTGACATACTTTCATATAGGTCAAGGGTCAATCTTTCCATTGGAACAGGTCTCTAGTATAATATTCAGCTATCAGATTGTGTCTTACTTTGAGGTGTTTGCACCAAATCAGGTCAAAATGTTCCCATAAACAGTTTACATCAGCATATGTCCAATAAAGGTTTATACTACGCCAAATCATTGAGTTATGGCCTTTAAAATTTTTCGGTTGTATTGATGTGATTTGGGAAAGATAATATTATCGGGAGTGCCGTTCATTATATTTAGAGCTGTCATAGATCATTATCTTGGCTGCTGGACAACTTTTGCCATGAACCACGAGCCACATAAGAACTAGGACAGGTTGACCCACACTATGTAGAATGTAGGCATAAGGTGCATTTTCCTATTGGAACTATAGTAAGCTAATCAGCGTGCACAATTTAAGCCATTGCGTTTGCCTGATGCCGGTCACAGAGTTGGTTGCAGTTGAGTTTAAGCACCTCCAGCCCTTCATTTTAAAGTGCCTATGGCGAGAAGGCTTGAGTCATCAATACACTAATGAGGGTATAGCTTCTTATGCGAACTGACTACAGTCGAACCTGTCTATAATGTGCATCTAAGAGACCGCCAAAACATGTTAATTAACGACACATTCTCGGCACAAATGCACAATTTACCAGATTAAATGACATTTGTGGTTACAAGATGACAGTTCTTAAGGACGAGTGATCTCACGACCACATAATATAGACAGGTCTTTCTGTATGTTGTCAGAATATATAATTTAAGGAGTCTATGACTGGAATGATGGAGATGAATGATACTTTGATGGATTATTGTATCATATGTAAAGCGTTAGACTTCAAATTTGGCTGGTGTGTACCTTGGGGCACCCCTACCAAAAACATAAAACTAGGCAGCCGGACCTACTTTTCGAGGAATATAGGTCAAATGTAAATGTTTCTATTGAAGCCTGTAGTAAAGTATTCAGACACCATATTAAGTCTTCTTTTGAGTCATGTACAAGAGTTCCCATGCGTGAACCTTATATCAACACTAGCAAAATCTAGTTATGGTCCTTAGGGCTTTTCTGATGTACTTTTCAAGTAATTTGGGAAATATGATACTTTCATTACCTTTAGAGATGTGAATATTTATTTTGGCTGATGACAGCTATAAACATAACGAAACGAAATATCTTTCCCAAATAAGGTAAGTCCTTTTGAAAAATTCAAAGGGTCATATCTCTTAGATGTGACGCAGTCTATTTCACATGACTTGGTAAAACACCTCAAAATGAGACACAATCTGATGGCTTTATAACTATAGGTTCCAATGATAAAATTGACCGTTAACATATATCCTCCAGAAAGTAGGTTGGCAGGATATGTTCCAGGACACACCAGCGAAACCTGTTACGAACACAGTCCACTAACGTATCATTTATCCACATTGGTTCCAATACTTCAGAAAAGTCTCAAGGCATTTGGCATCATATAAACTCGATTTTCACAGGCCTGATGCCAGCATGAACATTTTGATCAGGTTTGGTTTCAATCCGTCAAGAAATAAAGAAATAACCTCAGAATTAACTAAAGCTACAATAGGACCCAAGTTCCGAAAACTGAGTATGAGCGCCTACATTCCTTACTTTAAGGGGTCTATGACCGATATGTAGGCGATCCTAGACAACGTACACCAATCGAAACAAGTGAGTTTGAGAAGGCGCATAAGACCCTGCGTAATGGACGCGCGTCTGGACACGACAGAACCATGAATGAACTCTTTACGTACATAGGTGATAGCATTTTCAAACCAATCACGCACATAGTAAACCCTGCGTTCATGTAACCACATCACCCACCCCCACTCCCACCCATCGACGCTGTTTGCCAAGATATCCTTATTGCGCTATTCAAGCTCAAGAGACCTCCAAGACAGTATGACCACCAGCAAACTTACAGGACGAGGGACGAAGTTACGCAGACATTGTATGGGTGCAGTGTCACAGCAAATGTTCTTGTGAGTAGTCATGTCCAAGCACTGAGAATTTCACAAGATGGGCATCAATATGTCACATGTCTTTGGCACAAAACGATCAAGAGCATGGATGTACTCCATCAAGCTTACTGTAATGACGATGAGTTGCGACAATCCAGAGTGATATTGACAAATACTTAGTTTAAAGTGCCAGTAAAATACGGAGTCTACAGCGTTTGAGACCTCCAGTGGTTCTCGATAGGGAGATGGCCACTCGTTGGTACTGCTTACATGTTACTTTGCTGCAGCCCTCTCATCTGTGCGAGACTCTCCACTCCACAAGACCAAGCCCAACAGTATCTACACTGGGCCTCCTACCAAGGATGGAGTATGAAGACGACATGGACTTCATCACCGAGGAAAAGAAGCCTCTCGCTAATCCTCTACAGGGCTTGACATAGGGCAAACTACATTTTGACAGTGTTCATAGAAAGTGCACTTAAAATAACTTTAGGACATGATGCAAAATAAGACAAAATCTGATGCAGAACAACGTGTGAACGAAGCCAAGACCGACCGAGCTTACACATGTACACCGATCAGCGACAGAGGAATTTAATAACAAAGGCACCCATCTGTGTGGCGGGGAAGAATGGAGGAAGACCAACATCCTTGGTTCACTAGTATGCAGCTTCTTTGACATCGCTGCAGATTGCGTCACAGGAAACAGTGCCTTACAATCCTTATGGAAATTGTGGTCACGGATCCCTCTGGCCAAAGAAATTGCACGTGTATGAGGCGACCTGTGTATCATTGATGTTGTACAACTGTAAGAGCTGGGCAGTTCTGGAGGCAGTTCTCGATAAGGTTGATGCATGTCTATACTCTTCAACGACGCCTTATACATTATGTGTAATACAGTTCCACTGTCAGTGAAGATCGACCAATAAAGCTAGTTTATGTTTGCCCATGTTTGGCGAATGCTACAAGACACCCTGCATAGAAAGCTTTGAAATTTGCTGTACTCGGTGCAGTCGCCCGAGCATCCTGTACGGTGGGTTGTGAGGTGTGGTCGTGGTAGTGGTGTTCAGATGTGAATCGGCCAGAATGTATTTTCCCTGAACAATTATATGTATATTTTATCTTAAGCTTGCATTGTTGAATGATAAGAGGTTTAAATGAAGACCAACAAAAATTCTTTGAATATCTGCCTTCCGGAAAATTAACATTTAGACATCTTTTCTCTCTGGTTAAGCAGCAACGATGGTCTGAGCAATGGTTCGTAATCAAATGGGAGCGTGTGTGTAATGGCTAATACTCCCACTCGATCAGCATAGGGCATGCGTAGGCCCTACATGTACTTCCATATAGGCTATAACCTGTAGTCAACCTGCTAGAAAACATTAGGTATTGAAATTAACGAAATTCTATAGACTGGGCATGATGTAGGAAATACTATATTCAAAATAATATTCAATAATAAAAATAGGATTACGTTTGATTTGGAAAAAGGGAAGTGATTGGGCCATGCCTCATCGCCAGAATACATTTTAGGCAGTAATCTCCCCGAACCCGCCTCGACCCCCCACACCCCAATTTGTAAACAAAATAATTTACAAGTAAGTAATATTTGCACAATTAAGCAGCATGTGGCACATATAAGTGACACGCGTTGTGTGTGGTGAGAAATGCTGACTTTCTTAAATACTATAGTAAAAGTTACGTTTTATATTTATGATTCAATAGCTTCATATTTATCTTTCCTGTGATAATGGCTTATAGTGGCATTCTGATACCAAAACACCTCTTGACTATGCCACTGACTAGGTGCCCAAATCTACAAACCACTCTTCAGAGGAAATGACATTTAATCCCACAAAATACGGCTCCATTAGACAACCTTGATAATGCTGGCTTCTGGGCTGGTCCTAGACTAATAGCGTGCCACATTGTCCCGGTATTAGCTCAGTGCCGGCCCAGCTAGGGAAGTGACTTTTCAACCACACATGTTGTAAATTTCCAATATCTTATTGCTATAAATGCGATCAGCTTTTCAACATATTATATCACATAATTGTATCCATTTCTGTATATTTTCAGACTGCCGAAACAACAACAACCATTGCGAATGACGGAGAGGAAACTATCGAGGAGTTCTTTGATGACCCTCATAACAGGGCCATGTACATTGTGCTGCCCCTGCTCGTCCTGGTATATGGCGGGTGTAGCATGATATACTGTGTGCATCGATGTTTGAAATATGCCAAGAAGCGAAAGCGTAAGAAAATGAAAAAAGAAGAAGCAAAACTAACAAGAAATAATATTCAATTTATCCGGAAACTGGGGCTGGAACCAGAACCGGGACGCAGATCGATGGTTAATGTAGCCGCGCCTGTGGCATCTGCGGGTATCTCCGCAGTCACACTTTCTGCCACTGATCAACCAGTCCGGGAAGGCAGCATGCTTTCACTTCCGGGTCAAATTCTTGATGAAGAGGAAGAGGATAGACTTATTCAAAGTGTCACACCAACGGAACGACCCACATTCTCACTGGTTGGAGAAGGTTTATCCAGACCAAATAGTAGTGCTTCGAGTTCATTTGATATGGATGACAAAGCTGGGTTGATTAAGAACACTCTGTCTCCCGACCAAATATACGCTCTACCCGCTGTGTTACAATCTGGCAATTATAATCCTGCTGCTACGTATGACGTGATGGAACAAATGGATAGAAAGACGCAAAGCCGATATAACGGCCAAGCCCTCGATCTACCTTGCCACTCTAGAATGACGGAAGACATGGACAGGACGGTGCGTGGAGCCTCGGGTGCTAATACACCCAGTTATAGAAATCCTTCATGCATGTCCAGCACGAGTTTCATACACCCGGCCCCGCACGTACCCGACTGGGGAATTAAAGCTGCAGCCAGATCCCCCTTCAGTACTGAAATGGCGTCATTTACCGGGAATGACAAGTCATCCCGACGCAAAAAGAGAGGTAGACTTATTTTTGTGTCATAGATAGAGCGATCTATTTCTAGCGATGGCCCGTCCATTTCTAAATAAACTCCACCCACATTGTACGCGAGTTTGGAGAAATCTTAACATTGAACTCTGAGCCCCCCCCCCCCCCTCCCCACCCCCACCCCATCTCGATTCATGGTAACTACGCTTATCAGCGGTTGAATGTTTTGATATTAATTTCATTTGACTGGGAGATGTTGCTGCCTATGCTAACATCAAAAGGTTACTGTCTGACCTTGAACCTTTTCATGTTGAACAGGTCTACGCCATTTGATTGTGACGTCAGCTAACAGGATCCTTCTGCGACAGACGGTATCGCTTCATTGGGCGTGTTCCCTGGAAGTAGAGTGAGTACCTGTAAAGTCAAGCCTGTTTTTGGTAGTTGATGATTCCCTAAGGTGGGTTGTCGCTTGTCGGAGATCACCTATTTTAAAGAGAAATATTCGTTTGAACCACATTCGTGGGGTCCCAAAAGCTTTTTACTATAACAAATACTTTATGTTACGCGACCGCATGTTTTATTCAGTCTCCGTGTATTGTTTGTCCTTCCGTGTCTGTTTGACTTACGCTACCCATGTATTGATTGTGTGAGTCAGTTCCTTCTCAGTAGGGCGGTAAATGACCTAACCAGACCAGGTTTGGACTAATAAATACTCGAACAGAATAGCCCAACAGAATCCACCTTTCCAGAGTATCCATCTAATCAGCTGACGTCATATCACATAAGCGGCGTGTAGGATGACGTTATAATCATTACGTCATAAAGGTTTCTATTTGTCTAGTCTTTAACTCTTAATAGTCCGACACGAATTGTATGTCTCTACCAATTAATAAACATTCTGTTGAATACTTTGAAACTAATTTGGCTGGGCGCTTTTGCTGCCATAGGCAGCAACAACACCCAGTCAAATTAGTTCCAAAATATTCTATAGCTTTCCTGTGTAGTTTTCTGGAAATTGATAGTCAGAGAGTTCAGAGATCGATCGATTCCAACACGCTACGAGGTGTTTGTAGAGCTTAGCTAGAAAGTCCATTAACATACAGTTTACCAAAACGACACATTTTTATGATGTAACGAATAGTCTGTTGAATATTTTGAAGGTAATTTGACTGCGAGATATTGCTTCCCGTGATAGCAACAGCTCCCAGTCAAATTAGTTTCAAATATTCAACAGCTTTCATGTAGAGTTGTATTGCAATGTAGGATTCTAGTTTAACCATCAATCATATGACGTCATAATCAACTAAGTGACGTGTAGGATGCCGTCGTAATCAATTACGTCATGAATTACTCGATTTAGTCCATCTTAAACGCTTAATATCCCGCTAGGTTGTACGAATTGTATGTCTTTACCATTTAATAAACATGCCGTTGAATATTTTGAAATTAATTTGACTGGGCCTTACCTGCATAGTTTTCTGGAAATTGATAATGAGGGAGCTCAGGGATCGATCTATACCAACATGAGATGGGCGGGGCATAGCTAAAAGTTGATTCCTCCATCGAGGCATTGGACTATCACGGGTTAACGGGTGCCGTTTCAAACGAACAAAGAAGGTCCTTGTTATGCATTGTGAACAGTGGTTTGAGAATAACGTGTGCCGTTCTCATGTTCTATAACTTTATAATAGAAAGGTTAATTTCTATCTATGCCACGCCCATTACTAGCCAAGCTACCAATCCCCGCCCTCCCATTTTGTACTCGGGTTAGAATCGATTTACATACCTTGAAACCTGAATTGGGCATAATCTGTTCGATATTTTGAAACTTTGTATAATTAGTTTCAAAATATTCATCAGAATGCTTATTAAATTGTAAATTCATTAAAAACATTACAATTCGTACACTCCTGATAGACCTTTCGATGCTCACGACGGAGCTAGATACGGCATTATGATTGTGACGTCAGTTAATTACTAGTGGCGTGTGTGATTATGACGTCAAATACCTGAGTGACAGATAGGATCCCTCTAGTCGGACTATTATTCAAAACCTCACCAGGTCGACACATGGCTATAAGGAGCACCGTATGCAACGTCTATCATACCTGATATTTCATTGTGAATTGTTAAATAAACTTAAATGTGTAAATCTGTGATTTATATTGTATATAAATGCATTTTCTTAATTTGTCACATGCACGCACGTGCAGAATGAGCTCACAAGAAGCAATAATGTCGTCGTCGTTGTCGCCGCCGCCGCGTCTGCCGCCGCCGCTGCCGATTCCGCCGTCATCGTCCTTGTCGTTATTGATAATGTAGCGACAGCGAAATATGTTGACGGGCACGGACCACCAATCAGATACGAAAATGACGACGACGACGACGGCGACGGCGACGACGACCACAACGACGACCACCACCACCACCACCACCACCACCACCACCACCACCACCACCACCACCACCGCCGCCACAACACCATCACACCCACCACCATCACCACCAACACCAACACCAACACCAACACCAACACCAACACCAACAACACCAACACAACCACCACACCACCACCAGCACCACCACCCAACAACCACCACCACGACCAACAACAACAACACGGCGACGACGACCACAACGACGACCACCACGACCACCACCACCACCACCACCACCACCACTACCACCACCACCATCACCACCACCACCACCACTACCACCACCCCCACCCCCTCCCAAATGTTATTTTTGAGATATTTAACGATCTGTAGACTGTAGGATGGGAAGGATTAAAGCGTGTAAAGCTGTCCAGTAAAGTTATCACATTTGCCCAAAGGACGTAAAATCATAGTGTATGATCACACCATAAAATTTGAGCCAAATCAGACCAGCAGTTCCGAGATATTTACAGATCCAGAATTTAAAAACAAGCACGCACGCACGCACGCACGCGCGCGCGCGCACGCACGCACGCACGCACGTACGTACGCACGCACACACACACACACACATACATGCAGACAGGCATGCAGGCAGGCAGGCAGGCAGGCAGGCAGGCAGGCAGGCAGGCAGGCAGGCAGGCAGGCAGGCAGGCAGGCAGACAGACAGACAGACAGACAACAGACAGACATACAGACAACAGACAACAGACAGACAGACAGACAGACAGACAGACAGACAGGCAGGCAGGCAGGCAGGCAGGCAGGCAGGCAGGCAGGCAGGCAGGCAGGCAGCCATACACACATACAGACAGACAGACAGACAGACAGACGTCCGTATGGGGCGAGGGTATGTCGATATGTCAAACTATTATATATTACATAACTTTACATTGTTGCTCTAAATATTATGAATTGTAATACCAGCTTTGAAAATTGTCTTTATAAAACAGTCGGTGTGTTTCGTGTTATATTCTGTTACGCATTGGACCAGATCTCTCAGAAGTGAGGTAAACCTTAGAGTGATAAACAGTAAAGTAAAGGCAATGACAGTCTGGACAAAAAATGAGCAAATCACAGGCAACACATCACAAGCAATAAATCAAAAGCAACAAACCTCAAGCAATAAAATGACAAGCAACAAATCACAGACCAGAGATCCCAAGCAACACATCACAGACCACGGATCACAAGCAACAAATCACAGGCAACAAATTGCAAGCAACAAATCACAAGCAATAAACCTCGAGCAAGAAATCACAAGCAACAAATCACAAGCTACAAACCACAAGCTACAAACCACAGACATCAAACCACAGGCAAGAAATTACAAACAACAAATCATGGGCAATAGCTCACTAGCAACAAATCACTAGCAACAAATTATTAGCAATACACCACAGACAACAAATTACTAGCAACATATCACAGACAACAAACCACGGGCAACAGATTACTAGCAACAAATTACTAGCAACAAATCATTAGCAACAAACCCCAGACAACAAATCACTAGCAACATATCACAGACAACAAAACACGGGCAACAGATTACTAGCAACAAATCACTAGCAACAAATCACTAGCAACAAATCACAGACAACCACCTTCACACCCTCGCCTACCACTTCCAAGCGGACGAATCTGTATACATCACCAACACCAGCACTTGGTGTTGATGATGTAACAGAGTCATGGCCGGCTCTCCCAAAGACAAATTCTCCTCCTGTGCGCCGTTGTCGGGTTGTTACTCATTGTTCCCCCAATCTACCACCTAGCAACTCTTCCTCATCTCTTCCACTATCTTCTCCTCGCCACCTTCTGACTCGATCTTCTCCTCTTCCTCCTTCTCCTCTCTCAATCCCGCCTCCTCCTCTTCCTCCTCAAACTTCTTCTCTTCATGCATCTCCTCTCTCAATCCCGCCTCTTGCTCTTCATACTCAATCTTCTCCTCTTGTATCGCCTCTCTCCATCCCTCCTCCTGCTCTTCCTCCTACTCTTCATCTCTCTTCTCCTCACGCACCTTCTTCTGCTCCTCTTCCTCTGTCTCCGCCTCCTCTCCCTCCTATGGAGAATAATAGTAACCTGTCTGATAGGAAGTTTGCTAAGTACCGTCATCAATCGCATAGCAAGGGCCTGTGGAGGATCCCCAGAATCACCAAAAAGATTCTGATGATAGGGTCCTCTAATCTAGCCCGAATTGATTTAGACGTCCATCCTGACAGCCAGGTTTAGTGCTATCCTGGTGCCGCATTATCACATTTCATAACAATGGCTATGCGACACCAGGATGGCCCTAGCCCGGAGAAGATCATCCTGAATATTGGCATCAACTAAAAAAATGAGCATCCAACCAAAGCCTCAAGCCATTTACGGTTCATGGCTCGTGAATTTAAAAACACCTTCCCTAATGCGGAGTTGCACTTTGCTGAGATTAACTTCTCTGATAGCTTGTCTCAAGCGTATCAACGAATCAGCAAGGTCCAACTGCCACGTTGATAAGCTCATTCCCAAAATTTCTGATGCCAATTTTCATGTTGAGAAGATTAGAAACCATTGGACGAAAGAAACAGCTAATTGTATTTATAGCCATTGGTTGACGGTACTTAGTTTAAACTAAATGTGGGTCAAGGCAATAGCTCCCCTAACATAGGATTAGGAACACACCTTGTCAATTTAGCAGCTGACTATGATCTCTCACCATGTGAAAAATCAATTCTCGATCGTGGTCTTACTTTTGTACCAACTCCAAAACCAAAAACAGGATTAGATTTGCTTTTAGACTCAGGTCTTATTGAAGTAGCTAATTTGTGTCATTCAGTAAAAATAGGCCATCATTTTCGAAATTTAAATGGAGAGTCAAAACGATTCACTGAAAAATCATCTGGTTGGGACCCTCCAGATAGGCTAGTTGATGACAATATTAAAGCAACCATAAAAACGGTATAGCCAGATCATTGCCAGTTACAAACAATAAGCAAAACCTTTCATTTCTTGAGCGACAGGCCATCAACAAATTACATAGAAATCAGAATATTATTATAAAACCAGCCGATAAAGGTTCAGCAACTGTGATTATGTCTAGAGAAAACTACATCCGTGAGGCCGAAAGGCAGTTAACTAACACCAGGCATTACAGAAAACTTGATAATTTAATTTGGCCTCAAAACCGACAAAATTTCATTGAAATACTTAATTCATTGCATACAGATAAGTACATCGATAAGAAACAGCTAAAGTATCTGCTAGGTGAGAATAATCCACAAAATCGGACATTATATATCTTGCCTAAAATCCATAAACCTATCAGCACCTGGTTAGATCCATTGACACCTCCTGGACGACCCACCATTTCAGACTGTGGCAGTGAGTCTTATGGCATTTCAGAATATATTGATTACTATTTAAAGCCCATTGCTTATAGACACAAGAGCTTTCTCAAGAAAACAGAACACTTTCTTTCAAAGTTATCCAAATTGTCAGTTCCGAAAGATGCATATTTAGTCACATTAGACATAGATGCTATGTATACCAATGTAGATATTGATGCTGGAGTCAATGCTATTAAGAATTCTTTTGTCAAATTTCCTGATCCAGATCGACCAGATACGGAAATTCTAAAATTATTAGAGCTAAGTCTTAAAGGAAACGATTTCCAATTTAATGGTGAAAATTACCTTCAAATCTGTGGATGCGCAATGGGTAAACGATTCAGCCCAAATTTTGACACGATTTATGTTGCAGAGTGGGAAGAGGAGGCACTGAGCAAATCAACCAAAAAGTCTCTTCTTTACCTCAGATATCTAGATGACATCTTCATAGTTTGGCAACATTCAGAAGAAGACTTTTTGGAATCTTTTCGCATTTTAAATAACCAAGATTCAAACATCAAGCTAAAAGCTACTATTAGTGGAACATCAGTTGACTTTTTAGATGTCACGATCTATAAAGGTCCTCAATTTGATTCCTCTGGGAAATTAGAATATAAAGTATTCTTTAAGCCAACAGACTCATATCAGCTGCTTCACAAAAAATCATTTCATCCTCCACACACATTTAAAGGTCTGATCAAATCGCAAATCATAAGATTTTTTCGAAACTCTAGCAACAGGCAAAATCTGAATAGTGCATGCTCTACTCTGTTTGGTGCTTTGAAAGCACGAGGCTATTCAGCCCGTTTTCTTCGAAAAATTAAAGCAGACACCATCAATGAGCTTGAAAATCTAAAACCTCATAGCGGACCCGAGTTTGAGCCTGTCCAAATTAAACACAATACACCAATCAAGTGCCATGGATCAGTTTCTAAATGCGACAAAAAAAGATGCAAAGTAAACAACTATATTGTAAACCAACAAACATTCCTGAGTTTTCAAACTAAAAATGAATATCATATTCGAACTAATATGCATTGTGATTCTGAGAATGTAGTCTATTTGGTCAACTGTGCCCTTTGCCAGAAACAGTATGTTGGTGAAACAAAAAATGCATTTAGAGTGCGTGCTAGACGCCACGTTTCTGGTATTAACACCTCAGCAGATACGCCAATTGCTCAACATTTCCAACTTCCTGAGCATTCAGTTGAGCATCATTTTGAAATCATGCCAATAGAACAGATTCCGACCTTCGATAGTGAAGAAGAAACGAGTTCGTTTCGCAAAATACGAGAAGGCCATTGGATTAGAACACTCCAAACAAAGGCACCATTTGGAATAAATGTAGATTCAGGAATATCACAAAAGAACAAAATTATCCCATTTCAACTCATATACAATAGACGTAATGTTGAATTAGCGAAAACCATGAAAGACGAATATTCACAGTTGCAATCTAAATTAAAGGAACCGATCAAAGCACGACCAGTAATAGCTTACAATAGAAATCCAAACCTGAAAGATTTGCTAGTAAGATCAAAGTTAGACCTCATAGTTCCTGATAACAATGACAAGGTTTCATCCCTCCCTACCTATTCTTATATTAAATCTAATCCCAACCAAAATCAATGGTGGGGCAACATGAAATCATATCCGTAGGACATCTTTTAGTTTTGTGTCTGCAAAAGTGTATGTGTGTGCGTGCGTGCGTGCGTGCGTGCGGGCGTGCGTTCGTTCGTTCGTTCGTTCGTGCGTCGAAGCGTTTGTTCGTATGTGTGTATGTGAGTGGGTGTGTGCTCGTACATCCGTACGTGCGCGCATCTATGCTTGCGTGGGTGTATGTGTGCGTGTGTGTATGTGGGTGTGGGTGCATTAATTCGTGAGTACATTAGTGCGTGGGTGTGTGCGTGCATGCATTCGTGCGTCCGTTCGTGCATGCGTTCATGCATGCATTATTGCGTGCATTCGTGCATGTATTACTGTGTGCATGCATTATTGCATGCATTCGTGCATTCGTTCAGATGTGTGCGTGCGTATGTGCGTGCGTGCGTGTGTGTGCATACGTGTGTGTGTGATTTCTCTATAATGTAGGATCAATCCCAGCCTTTACCTGTTAAAGCGACCTACTGATAAGTTCACTTTACCCCAACTAATCTCAAGGGGGGACCACTCTAAGTAAATCTAAACTTGTTCTCGATAGGACAAATTTAGGTAAAGAAATTTTTTAATAAATTCCTGTGCCAATGCGATTTTTTTCAATGTAAAGACAGACAGACAGACAGACAGACAGACAGACAGACAGACAGACAGACAGACAGACAGACAGACAGACAGACAGGTAGGTAGGCAGGCAGACAGGTAGGTAGGCAGGCAGGCAGGCAGGCAGGCAGGCAGGTAGCCATACACACAGACAGACAGACAGACAGACGTCCGTATGGGGCGAGGGTATGTCGATATGTCAAACTATTATATATTACATAACTTTACATTGTTGCTCTAAATATTATGAATTGTAATACGAGCTTTGAAAATTGTCTTTATGAAACAGTCGGTGTGTTTCGTGTTATATTTTGTTACGCATTGGACCAGATCTCTCAGAAGTGAGGTAAACCTTAGAGTGATAAACAGTAAAGTAAAGGCAATGACAGTCTGGACAAAATATGAGCAAATCACAGGCAACACATCACTAGCAATAAATCAAAAGCAACAAACCTCAAGCAATAAAATGACAAGCAACAAATCACAGACCAGAGATCCCAAGCAACACATCACAGACCACGGATCACAAGCAACAAATCACAGGCAACAAATTGCAAGCAACAAATCACAAGCAATAAACCTCGAGCAACAAATCACAAGCAACAAATCACAAGCTACAAACCACAAGCTACAAACCACAGACATCAAACCACAGGCAAGAAATTACAAACAACAAATCATGGGCAATAGCTTACTAGCAACAAATCACTAGCAACAAATTATTAGCAATACACCACAGACAACAAATTACTAGCAACATATCACAGACAACAAACCACGGGCAACAGATTACTAGCAACAAATTACTAGCAACAAATCATTAGCAACAAACCCCAGACAACAAATCACTAGCAACATATCACAGACAACAAAACACGGGCAACAGATTACTAGCAACAAATCACTAGCAACAAATCACTAGCAACAAACCACAGACAACAAATCACTAGCAACATATCACAGACAACAAACCATGGCAACAGATTACTAGCAACAAATCACTAGCAACAAATCACAGGCAACAAATCACTAGCCACAAATCACTAGCAACAAATCACAGACAACAAACCACGGGCAACAGATTACTAGCAACAAATCACAGGCAACAAATCACTAACAACAAATTATTAGCAACAAATCACAGACAACAAACCACGGGTAACAAATCACTAGCAACAAATCACAGACAACAAATCACAAATAAAAAAATAATAGGCAACAAATGACAAGCAACAAATGACAGGCAACAAATTGTTAGCAACAAATCCCAGACAAGAAATCACAAGCAACAAATGACAAACAGCAAATCACAAGCAAGAAATCACAAGCAAGAAATCACAAGTAACAAATCTCAGGCAACAAATCATCCGACAACATATCGCCATCAACAAATCACAAGCAAGAAATTATAGGCAACAAATCTTAGGCAACTTTGTGTTTACCATCTTTACCACGTGACTGACCTACAATTTCCTCAAAGACGGGTATTTTCTTGCAAAATCTTTCTGAAACAATTCTGATTCAAATGTCCTGTTTTGTTGGGCAACCACCAACACTACTAAACTCGTTCATATCCACAGCAGCTCAAGCATTAATTGCCATTACCCTAACATATCGAACACAACCGAGGTCGACGTGTACAGAACAGCCGCTAAAAATATGGAGTATTCATCGCTTTTGTTTCTGTCTCTGGCTAATTTCAGACAGAAACTCGTCAATACCTGTAATTCTTTTTCAAAGAAAGACAATGAGTCACAAAATTATCTTCTTTAGAACCAGCTTTTGATTACAAACAGCAACTCATTAATACTTTCAATTCATGCTTCAATCACACTCAGTCATTCAAATTAACATTCTCATTTTAATAGTTTTCAAATTTGCAGGAAAATACACCAACCAATCATAAGTGGAGTCAACCGAACACCAATCACCAAGGAGAATAAGAAAATGTGGCAAAACCTATTCTGTTTTCTATCTTCAGATTTCTAGTTTGAAAAATAAATAAAATATGGCGGGAAAAGAGCCGCCAATCACCAATGGCGTCCAACGAACGCTAATCCCACGCGAACACATTAAAATGATTGAAAGCTCTCTCCCTCCCTCCCTCCCTCTCCTTCCCCCCCCCCCTCTCTCTCTCTCTCTCTCTCTCTCTCTTTCTCTCTCTCTCTCTCTCTGCTATGGCATAACAACTCGCTCCGCTCTCACTTGCAAACAGCACTGAAGGGTGCACATCGGCTATTTCAGTAGTAACTTCATCAACACACTACTGGATTTATTAAAACCTGTGTTACTGGATTCACCCTACCACGCCACTTATTACGGCTACCCCCATCTGTTCTTAAGTTTGGGTTGAGGTGAGGCACCTTACAATTACAACAATTAATGCTACAAGTACACATATTGATGCAAGGCATCAATGGCAAATAGCGTGCCCGGAGATTATTATAATTCAAGTTGAGTTTCAAACTAATTTTTATATATGATATACAATTTGCAGTAGCACAACAGGTTGTCCACCAAAGACAGTGACTATATCTAGACCTTGGACCCTTACATAGAACAAAATATAAATTATACTTGTAAAAATGGCACGGCACTATATAATATAGGAAGACGTGAGCTTCAAGTTAAGTTCAATGTACTGTAAAGATATAGCCATTAGACATGTGATAAATTGACAATATATTTGCAGGATAGAGGGAAATTTGTTTATCTTGTTATTTTAACATTCAATATTACATGGGTTCTGACTATCATTTACAGTTTCTTACCTTTCCCATGTAGTGCTGATGGTGGTTGCGATTGTAATAATGATAGTTTCTTGGTAGTGTCATGTCTTTAAGATGGTTGTCATGGCATCGGCCTTGGATAACATTAGCTATGCGCTATATGAAGAAGCAGATTATATTTTGGGGGCAGTCTGTCCATCTTTCCGTCCATTTGCGTAAATTTTGGAGTTTTTTGTTTGATAATTCAGATTCTATCCGGAACTAAATCATAGGATATATAGAAAGATTTTCACATTATTGCAAGACATATTTAATGATAGAATTGTGCAGTTGTGAGTTCTAGATGGCATTATGTTCGAAAGCCTGGTTACAAACCGAGTACAGAGACTGAATATATAGTAAATTATTAGTATTTGAAAACTGCAGTCGCGACTAAATTGCGTATTTCGAAATTACTTCATAGTAGAATTTTTTAAACTCTATACTCTATTAGCGTATTCAAGTATATCTATGGAAACATATCGGTGAAATTCTGGAGCCAAACCTATTACAAGCAATATGCCAGGACCTATCGACATCTATCCGATTGTGGCTAATGTGAACCAACTATCTTTGAATGGGGACATATTGTGAATAAGTAACTACATGGACATACTTGGTAATTATGATATTATTTGATGGTAGAATCGTGCAATATTTCGTACAGCACGGGTATATAATAATGCATATTGAGTTCAGCATGGCTAGATGTTCGAAAACTGGTTACAAACAGAGTACATAGATATCGGTACGTAAATTATTGGCATCTGACAACTTTTGGTCGCTACTAAGTTGTGTATTATAAAATTACTTTACGGTGGAATTTTTTAAATCGATATTATATTAGCGTATTTATATATCTACTTGACATTTTGGGGCCAAACTTATTACAGACATTAGGCTACCGAAAACCATGGATCTGCCAAACCTTGTGCAAATATTTGCCATGGAATTGTGTGCTACGAAATTACTTCATGGTAGACATTTTTAAGCTTGATACTTTATTAGCGTATTCATATACCGATCTGACCATATGTATGAATTTCGAACCGAATGTGGACCAAACTTATTGCAAACAGTATGGTACTGAAAATCACTGATCTGCCAAGATTTAAGCCAATTTTCGGTATGGAATTGCAGACTATGGAATTATTTCATTGTAGAATTTGTTTTAATTATGACTATAGCTAGCAATGATATGATATCATATTGTTTATAGCTGAAAGTAATTTAAGCTAAATTACACTTTTTAAGATCAAGTTTATGTGGGTGAAAATCTGGGGCCGAGCATAACCTACAGACAATAGGGCAGTGAAGATTCTGAATTGGCTAAAATTTATACACTATCTCGAATGTTCAGCCCAGTGTTTTATGCGATAATACATAAGGGAAATGAAACAGACACAGTACCTGGTATTGTCGTCATAATATATTAAACCTTTACTGTCTAAATATGGTGAAGAATGTTAAAATGCTTAGACATTGAATGTCCATTTGCAGGCCAAGAGAAGACTATTTTTTGCAGATTTGCTACTGGAATCTGGAATGACTGTCTCGAGAGTCATTCCAGTGGTATGTTATCAAGAACTGTCTCCTCGTGGGATGTAATTTGACATAGCTCAAGATCACTGTATGGGTCGGTTTGACCAGCTATGCCATGAGGCGGTTAAAGAGATGATGATAGGCCTATGAAGATTTTAAAACTAATTTGACTATATGCTGTCGGTGCTTATAGCAGCAGCAGCAGCACAGTTAAATTAGTTTCAAAATATTCAAAAGAATGTTTATTAAATAGTAAAAACATACAATTCGCACAGCTTACAGACTTGTCAACGTTCCTGATAGCCATAGCTACGTCATTCATTACGTATTTTGACTGTGACGTCAGCCTACATGTGACATAATTGATTATGATGTCAACACTTGCGTGACAGGTTGGATAACTTATACCTTCTTTCCATAAGAGAATCGGTCCATTGCGATCGGGTCTACTTGCGTCTGGCAGGACAATGCTAACTATCTGAATGCTCTTGCTAAAATATGTGGTCACTTATTACAAGTGGGTGGACCACACATTACTAAGTGGTATTGGCCGTTTAATGATCAAATTTGTTCATGACAATTTCAAAGGTCGGGTCCATTTCTAGCTAAGCTCTGTCCGTTCTTACGGCGTGTTGGAATCAATTTATATACTTTGATTCACGCCTTCCCAAAATCCCAATTTCAAGGTAACTATACAGGTAAGGTGTTGAATATCCTGAAACTAATTTGACTGGGTGCTTTTGCTGCCTATGGTCGTAACAGTGCCCGGTCAAAGTGCCTGGTCAAATTAATTTCAAAATATTCAACAGAATGTTGATTAAAAAGTAGACATAAAATTTGTACACTTGACAGACTATTCAATATTCACGATGGAGCTAGAGACGTCAGTCTCTAAGCATTTTGACTATGACGCCTGTGAAGCTTTTATAGGACGCAATTCATAATGGTGAAAAAACATACAACGCCCAGGAAAATTAGTTTCAAATTTTCAACAAAATGTTGATTAAATACTAAGGCCATACAATTCGTACAATGCCCAGTCAAATTAGTATCAACATATTCAACAGGATGTTGAATATTGTCTGTATGTCCACATGCTGGATTTGTCAATAAAGATTGTTTGCTTGCTTAGTTTTTTAACACACTGGCAACACGATGACTTCAATTTCTGTGATAACCTCTCCTTCGGAGTGCACCCGTTAGCTCACTTTGTTGATCATCTTTTCCCCGGTCAGGGATCGAACCATCATCCTGCAATTCCGCATAGCATCAGCAACCCAGACATCTTTCCGCTGGACCACCGCACCAAGACAAGAATCGGATATACTGATACACTGCCGAATTCATATGAGACTATCTTTTGAATGCACACCGTATGGTGTATTCTATGCCCTCGCCCGTTCTCCATCACGACACTGGCAGTAGTTGATTGATTGAATGATTGATTGATTGATTAAATCCCGGGGATTAAATCGTAAAGACATAAAATTCGTACACTTGATGGACTATTCAATGTTCCTGATGAAGCTATTTACATAAATCATCACGTATTTTGATTGTGACGTCACCCTACATATGACGTAAAAAATTATGACGCCATAATCTTGGGTGACAGATCAGATCCATCCATTATCATAGAGATATCCTATGCCCATTGGCAGACCAAGAGACCGTTGTTTTTGGCACTTTACCATTGGAATGATAGGCTCAGTTATCGAGCCAGTCATTTCAGTGGTAAATTTTCAAAAACACCTACCTGTTAGATGTAAATGGTAGTTTCTCAAGATTACTACAGAAGCCATTTTGGTCAATTTGATCGGGACGAGTGTTGAAGTGGAGGTTAAGAGATGACCGTGGGTACAACAATGGGACAGATCACAATCCTATTTTATTTCTGATGCAAATGTACAGTCATTAGCCCAGGTCACCAGCTAGTAGTCAACTAGCCCCAATAGTGCGGGTATGCGTTTAATGCGCACGAGAAATTCAGACAATATAAACTAACAAGAGCCAACTAAGTGACGTGCATGCTGACATCATAGTCATTACGTCATAAATGAATCTATTTGGCCCGTCTTTAACTCTTAATCGTCCAGCACGTTGTAAGAATTGCATGTCTGTTTTTTAATAAACATGCTGTTTAATATTTTGAAACTAATTTAACTGGGCGCTGTTGTTGCCGTAAGCAGTAACAGCACCCTTACGGCAACAACAGCACTTGGTAAAATTAGTTACAAAATATTTAACAGCTTACCTGTATAATTTTCTGGAAATTGATAGTCATGTATTTCAGGGATCGATCGATCTCAACACGAGCGAGGTGTGTGGAGCTTAGCTAGAGGTGGGCGGGGACTAGCTGAAACTGGAAAGTTCCATTATGCGTTCGTGACGTGCTTGTCTAAGTCATTCATGACGTCATAATGACGTCATTGATTATGATGTCATTATACACGTCACGTCGTTGATTACGACGCCATTTAGTGGATGGATAATGTGAAAGGTCCATTCTAGACACAACCAAGTGAATGTGTAGCGCTGAGCGGCCACGGAAAGAGATGATAGGCCTACATGCACATTCGTCGGGGTCGTCGTGATTTATATACATACTTTGAACCATGACTTCCCAGAATCCCCTTTTCACGGTAACTATGGAGGTGAGTTGTTGAATAATTTGGAACTAATTTGGCTGCTGCTTGTTAAATAGTAAAGCTTTTCAATTCGTACAGCTGAAGGACTTTCAATGTTCCTGTTGGACATAGCTACGCCAGTCATTACGTATTTTGACTGTGACGCCACCTACCTGGGAACTAATTGATCCTTCGATTATATGACGTCATAGCCAACTAAGTGATGCGCATGCTGACATCATAATCATTACGTCATAAATGATTCTGTTTGGCCCGTCTTTAACTCTTAATTGTCCAACACGTTGTAAGAAATGTATGTCTGCTAATTAATAAACATGCTGTTTAATATTTTGAAACTAATTTGACTGGGCGCTGTTGCAGTCGTAAGCAGCAACAGCACCCAATCAAATTAGTTTCAAAATATTTAACAGCTTACCTGTATAGCTTTCTGGACATTGATAGTCAGGTATTTCAGAGATCAATCGATCCCAACACAAGCGAGGTGTTGGTGGAGCTTAGCTAGATGTGGGCGGACTAGCTGAAACTGGAAAGGTCCATTATGCGTCCGTGACATACTTGTCTAAGTCATTCATGACGTCATTGATTATGATGTCATTCTACACGTCACGTAGTTGATTATGACATCATGTGAAGGATGGAGAATGTGGAATGGTCCATTCTAGACACAACCAAGTGAATGCGTAGCGCTGAGCGGCCACGTAAAGAGATGATAGGCCTACACGCACATCCGTCGTTGTCGGCGTGATTTATATACATACTTTGAACCATGACTTCCCAGACTCCCATTTTCACGGTAACTATGGGGGTGAGCTTTTGAATATTTTGAAGACTAATTTGACTGTACGGCAAGCCTCTACAATATCTGACCGCTCTAATATGTGCTCACTTATTACAAGTGATTCGACTGATTAGGCTACGTTATACAGCTCATAAATATGTTATATATTACAAAACATAAACAGAAATTCTGCCTTGTTTTGCAAACATGTTAATTTATTCTTTAGATGTTCTAAACCATCCAGTAGGCGGTTTTACAGTACAGCTCATGCATGTAAATAAGGCACTATACTTGCAAATAAAAACAGAAATTCCACCTTGCTTTGAAAACGTGTTAATTTATTTTTGAGGTCTTCTATACCAAACGGTGGCAGGTTTCACGGAAACTGGGAGATAAAAAACTCTAACCATTATCTTTCTGCTTTCAAAGGCTAGGCCTAGTTATTTCACGGTCAGTACAAGAAAGATTTGTGTAGATTATGTAAACAATAATGCTGAAAATTGTCTACATGTGTGCAGCAACGGTTTATGGCAGCAGTTTCCAAAATGAATACAAGTTGTCATATAGTTATCATATGTAGATAAATGTTTGTAATTCCCCTATGTATTTTTACCGTAGATTTGTAGTTTCGTATTTTGCATGCTATTAAAGCAGAATTTCTATTCCATTTAACAAAAAAATAATTTTTTACTTGAGTTTTGGAGACTATATACATATCTGATCGTCTGTGTCAGATGTCAGTCAGTCAGTGAAGATCCAGCGGTCACCTGAGACATCTATCCCATTCCCCCATAGTGAGCGTATGCGGGTGACCGATCAAGCCAATATATAGATTTGTAAAAAAAGAGGAAAGTGTTGCTCATTGAATGCCATCCATTTGCAGGCCAAGAGAAGACAATTTTTAAGTTTTTTTCCTATGGAATTTACAAAAAAGTCTCAGTTGTCCTGTAAATGAAGGCTGTTTGAACATTACACGGCCAAGAAAATTCTAATTTGTGTGTAAGGAATGCCCATTTGCAGGCCAAGAGGAGACTATTTTTGAAAATTTATCACTGGAATGACTGGGTCGGTAACCGAGTCAGTCATTCCAGTGGTAAATTAAAAAAAATTGTCTCCTCTTGGCTTGCAAATGGACATTCCTCAACACCACTGAAGAGACTGCTTTTTCCTTTTTTACCATTAAATGGGTTAAGTGCTGAAATGGATAAAGAGCATACAATTATTACTCTCTATTTGGGTTTCCATTGAATGGTAACGTGTCTAGAATAACCATCGCTGCCTGGTCTACGATCTGCTCCCAATGCGCAGGCCTGCATCTACATAGAGTGATATCTTGAACAATTGAATGGTATTTAGAAGAAATATCTTGAATACAAAATATGGCTGAGGAGGTAGTTTTTGACTTCACTTATAATCACTTGATTTCTTCGTGTAACTCTTCATCTGATACCCAAAGTGGCGATGTAGAGAATTGTAGCGATATTTCTACTATAGCACCTAATTTATCAATGGATACGGTAAATATATATATTAAATCTATGGTTCCAACTAAAAATAGAGGCACGCTCTATCTAGCTCTCTAGTTAGCTGTTGGAGACCACAATCCTGTGCGCAAAATGACCGCACGGCCGCGCCTATACGCAGTTCTAGCCACAACCCGAATATAAGCGTAGCCGTGAGCGGCCACGCAAAATCCATTAGCATCGGTAGACGACGTCAATGATTGGCTATAATAGCTATTGAAGCGGAATGACTGGACAGTACAGTTCAAAAGCTTGGCATCTCCAATATATCCTACGGATACGGTGGAGTAATGGTCAGAGGAACAAGGGGGTTCCTTTATATCAGGTATAGCGGGGAAGCCTAATCTCAAGGAGTTTAACATAACATAAAAACATAAAAATCTGGTGGACAGAGTCAAAATATCATCATATGGCTTCATGTCTGAAAATCCTTTATGGCAGGATCGGCAGCGCCATCCAGTCAACCAGGGTTTGCCTTGAGCATCACTCTCCCCGAGTCATCTGCCTTGGCAGGGGATGGGTCGGATATGCGGAGAGAGGGTGCGGAGAAAACGAAGTTGGGTAGGGTTGGTTAATAAGGTTTGCCGGACTGAGATGATTGAGAAACCGGCAAGTACAGACACAGGGATCCTTAACCGGATTAGCAAAGGCAATATTTGAAGAGGAAAAAGTAACAAAATATTAATGGAAACGAAAAGGGACACACAGATGGTAAGATAAAAAACGTAAGTTTGTATATTTGGCGGTACATGCTTTTAGATTGTTTCATTATCGGAATTTATGGAGTTGTTGGCATCTGCCTCAAACTCTTATTTTGATATTTTGGTCAGTAACTATTATATTTGCACATACATTATCTATGTACTAAAGATTTTGAGGATGATCTTTCAGATGAAGATGTTCTTAGACACGTAGTAAAAATGGTTTTATCCCTGCTGGAGGTATCCGTACCCTTAAATGACAAACAAATACGTGGATGTCAATACCTTCTTTGGAAACATTGATAACAAGGTATTGTAGGCAGCAACAACTTCCAGTCAAATTACTTTAAAAAACATTCGATGTTTTTTTCGCATTTCGCCTTATGGGATAAAAGGGTTAATATTTATTTATACGTTATCTGTAGATAAAACACGCATAAAGACGGCAGTTGCATTGTACGGATCTCGCAGAGATGAAACAGTGCTGTTTTAGGTGAGTCATTATACTGCATATATGATCTCGACAAATCCTATCACGGCACTGCCTTTGATGAGATCACTTTGTTTACCAAAATAGATGTGGGGTCGGAGAGTACTGGCAATCCGAACAGTTAATACTAATAAAAGACTATAGAAATTATATATATAAAAAAGACTATATAAAATATATAATATATAATGGTAATTCCAATGACATATATATTCTTAAACGTCGACATGTGGTATAATATGGTACAACCTCTATTAATACTGTAAATTCGAACTTGATATTCAGATGTAATAGATATCCAAGTTATGAATGTATTGCTAATGTATTCGCCTATTATTGAACCTGGTCGTTAACATGAATTAAATAATATCATTCTACTCGTGCTTCTGATGAAACTTAAGCTTAGGCAATATTTCAACAAAAAGTCTCAACTATAACGAAATTCTCGTTAATTGTGTCAGAACATAGACTTAGAATCGCATATTTTTCTTGGTCACCTCTGAGATTTGTAGATCAGTGTTCTCCACAAAAGATATATAATGCTTTTCAGGGCGTTTAAATCTCCACATATCGTTGTGTACAGAGAATGGGCCGAATCATCTGCCGGTCAGTTGCGAGAAAGAATGCATTTTTGCAACAGGTGTTCAACTGTCTCTGGAGCTAAATTTTCGAGACAGCGGTTGATTGGAAACACTTATCAATACACACCCCGTGTATTGCTAAATGTTTTCTATCAACCGTTGTCGGTCAGATTGGATTTAACACAATATAATACTTCTTATATTAAGTAATCTTTATCATTCTGGTTGTAACACCTTTTGTGTCAACAGCGCCTCACAGCGCTCAGTATACCACTTATAGGCCTATTAATTAACCATTTAATGGTCAGGATTTGTAAAAAAGAGGAAAGTGTTGCTCATTGAATGCCATCCATTTGTAGGCCAAGAGAAGACAATTTTTAAAAGTTTTTTTCCTATGGAATTTACAAAAAAGTCTCAGTTGTCCTGTAAATGAAGACTGTTTGAACATTACATGGCCAAGAAAATTCTAATTTGTGTGAAATCAGTACCCATTTGCAGGCCAAGAGGAGACTATTTTTGAAACTTTATCACTGGAATGGCTGGGTAGGTAACCGAGCCAGTCATTTCAGTGGTAAATTAAAAAAAATTGTCTTCTCTTGGCTTGCAAATGGACATTCCTCAACACCACTGAGGAGACTGCTTTTTCCTTTTTTACCATTAAATGGTGGGTTAAGTGCTGAAATCGATAAAGAGCATACAATTATTACTCTCTATTTGGGTTTCCATTGAATGGCAACGTGTCTAGAATAACCATCGCTGCCTGGTCTACGATCTGCTCCCAATGCGCAGGCCTGCATCTACATAGAGTAATATCTTGAACAATTGAATGGTATTTAGAAGAAATATCTTGAATACAAAATATGGCTCAGGAGGCAGTTTTTGACTTCACTTATAATCACTTGATTTCTTCGTGTAACTATTCATCTGATACCCAAAGTGGCGATGTAGAGAATTGTAGCGATATTTCTACTATAGCACCTAATTTATCAATGGATACGGTAAATACTGTAAATGGCTTAGACCAGCAACCCTACCTGAAGTATTGGACCTACATGGAACAACTTGAGACGATGAATATCAGTGCGCTAAAAGCGACCACATTCGTGACATACGCCATCGGTGTGTTCTCCAACATTCTCCTGTTGAGTTACATAATAAGGTTTAAGCGATACACATCACCGACGTTTGTACTTATTTTCAGTCTCGGATGCTGCGACTTGGGGACGTGTTTAGGTGGATGTATTCTCACCCTTATTATCCTTCCCGTCATGATAGGGCCGGGCTGGTTCTGTTCTGTGGGTGTGTCAATCCCTAGCGCCTTCTATGGATGCAGTGTCGCACATATGACATGGTTTTCTGGGCTACGGTGCGTATTTAAAGATGTTCTTATGTGACCAATACATAAAGATGAGAGTATGAATAGTACATGCGTTTGCGTGCGTGCGTGCGGTCCTGCGGGCAGGTGGTTAGAAGGGCGGCCGAGCGTGCGTGCCTGCGAGCATGTGTGCTTGCGCGCGTGCGTGCGTGCGTGCGTGCGTGCGTGCGTGCGTGCGTGTGTGTGTGCGTGCGTGGAAATGTAGGCAACCAACAAATCTCAGCATCACCATGATCAAAATGTTCAATTAGCATTTTATATATCCCTGGATAATTTGTGTTGAAGTAACGTCGGTGTTTTAACTGAAATTTTGTTTGATTTCAGTTTTTATCAGCTTGTATTCCCACTCGCCGCGCGTGCCAAGATTACAGTGGGCGCTATCGTGAAAGTGTGCGCGGTCCTTTGGCCAATTATGACACTACTCAGCGTCCTAATCATTGTCGTCCGCCCGTACATCAACCCAAAATCGTTCCCTTACAAAGGAGATGTATTGGTTATCTGTGAGTTTGACACTGAAGAGAAAGAGAGACAGTTGTTTCTGGAGACTGCTTATCTGCTTCTTCCTAATTTAGCCATCGGTAGCTTACATTTAATAAAACATATAGTGCTTCAGCGACAAGCCATGAAATCTATCTCTACAATGGACGTTAGCAGACAAACCACGGACGCACGAGCGGTCACTATGGTCATTCTGGCTTTTTGTGTATCCTCTATGCCACAACTGCTACACACATACGTACATAGAATCTTTAACTTAGAGCTTCCATCATACCATCAGACGATAGAGGCGATATCTCTTAACATGATATATATGAATTCAGCTATCAATCCATTTATATATGTATTTTGTGCCACGTCTGTTAGACATGATGTCTTCGCGATGATAACTGGCACACAGAAACCTGTATATAATTAGCAGTAATATGAAAATATAATTCAGATCCCCATCGATTGTCATAATCACTGTCTAGGCCTATTACAAAGAAGTTTTTTATTGGCCTCTATCGTGCTGCTGATTGTGACGTCAGCTAATAAGTGACATATTTTGATTTTGACATCAGATTATTGAGTGACAGATCAGACCTGTCCATTGCTGTCAAACAGCCACTTCAGTGGTCAGGATGAACAGTACTGTGTTTCTTGTAGACTCCATTCACGGAAATCATGACTAACCGTGTGTGTTTTGGTAGTCTAGGAGAGATTCAACAAGACTAGCAAGATATATCATGACCCAAATTTGTACACAAATAAGGAAACACGTTCGCAAGAATCGTTAGGTAATCGATGAATACAGTTATAGGTATGCCCCGCCAATTTCTAGCTAAGCTCCACCATGCTTTTACCGAGTTAGGATCAATCGACCCCTACACTCTCTGAATATCAATTTCGAGAAAACTATACAGGCAAGCTGTTGAATTTTTGGAACTAATGTGCGCCCAGTCAAATTAGTTTTATAAAATTTTGAACAGGGGCCAGTTGTTCGAAAGTGTATTACTTTATTCCCAGACTTAAACACTAATCCCGGCTTAAATTTCTTATGTGGGTATTAATTAATACACCCGGCTAATACTGTTGTTCAACACATTTTTTGCCCGGACTTGCGTAATACCGGTATTATCTTTTAAGTCTAGGCTTAACGATGGACAACATGACGTCAGACAGCCCTCGCTAGAATGTTTTAAATGTGAATTACTGTAGTGCCACAAAACTTTATGTAATAGAAATTGCACCGAGATATTCGTGTGATGATGCATGCTGCTGTATTCTGGACTAGGTGACGTTTGTTCGTCAAAGTTTTGGCGCAACGTAATAAAACTATTTACGAGCGTTTTTGTAGCATCGTTAGTGAGAGAGTCACGGATTACCAATGTTCCTTAGCCGTCCATAGGCTGCCCTGCATACAGAGATTACCCGTTTTTCCATTGACATTGTGGAATCGAAGAGCACGCCTAGATTTCGTATGCTTGATGTTAGTTTGATGTCCGAACAGTGAATGTATAAGTAGATGAGAGAACAATTACCTCGGTCTTGTCGCCATTTAATTTCAGCATGTTCTTTGCCATCACACTGTGGATGTCTTTGATACACTGTTCTATACGATTTACTGTATTCTGATGATCTAAATTATCGTTCACTTTGAAAGCTAGGTACAATTGTGATGATCCAAGTACATCGACCTACCTTTCCCTGCTGACTGTAGTATGGCCGTTTTCTGTACTAAACAGGGCCGAACTTAGGACACAGGGGGTGGGGGGGGGGGCTTATGACTCGGGGGGGGGGCCCTTCAGTTTATGAAATTCTTACCTGGGGCCCTCGGAATTGTCGTTAGGATCGCGAGAAAGTGAGAGTCCAGTTTCAACCGTAGTGTTGCTGGTGGCCCCCGGGTCAGAGAGATGTGAGATTTGACCACAGTCTTATACAGAAAATCTCAATAGAGCATTTTTTACATCATCTTCAAAAATATTTTCCCTTGGAAACATGTTGACTTATGTATGAGTTGTTCTATAGGTGTGGCGTCTGTACGTGTAGCTCGAAGTTATGCAAGGGACGCACAATTTAAGACAAAACAGATTTTGTGTGACTTTTTAGGACCCCTGAAAATTTGGAGGGCTTGTGCAAATGCACCTATGCACTGCCTTACGTTCGTACATGGTATTAAATATAACCAATGTAGTCCAATTATGGACCATACCTGAGGGAACCCATTCTCACATGTGTGTTGAACATGACTTGTTGGCTACTATTGAAAAAGAGAGCATCGGGAGATTTGATAATAGGATGTGTTGCAAGTCTATTTTGTAACGCATTGCCATAATATATACACTGTCAGAATTCTGAGCAATATATTAATGGAGAAACGGGAGTATTACGCGAATATTTACTTCATATTCCAGTATATATGGATGCTTAGTGCTAGATTAATACAATGCTATGCATATGGTAAGTCTTTATACCTTGAAAACCCACTACCCCAATTAAAGACACCATGTGGTACTTTATTTGTTGAATACACTGGCCATGTTTCGCTTAATCCAACCCGGTTCTCATGCGAATGATGACCATTGGCTACGTTCTGGAAAGAAGGGTGTACATCAGAACAGAGTCGATGGTCATTATTCGCATGATCAGCAGTGTTGGAGTCTGGATGTCGCAGTAGTCGTTTCTTCTGGAGTGTATTTCTGATGATCATGTTTGCTCCTGTGAGTAATACATGTTTAGCTCTGCCTGACCACTTCTATCTAAGATACTCCCATTTTACGCGCGATATCCAAGCATTTAAATTTCACGGTAGCTATACGTGTAAGTTGTTGATTAATTTGAAACTTATTGGACTAGGAGCTGTTGCTGCGGCGAACAGGCATTCAAACTAGTTTCACAATATTCAACAGAATGTTTATTAAATTGTACACTCGAGAAAAGCATACAATTAGTACACCACATTATTGACGGACTTTTCGATTTTCGCGAGGTAGTTACGTCATTTCGATGGACCGTTCCATTTTTAGCTATGCTCCGCTCATCTCTAGCTAACCTCCACCCACACCACGCTCGTGTTGGGATCGATCGATCTCTGAAATCTCTGATATCAATTTCTAGAAAACTATACAGGTAAGCTATTGCATATTTTGGATGTAATTTGACTGGGCGCTGTTGATGCCTATGGGTGCAACAGCGCCAGCCAAATTAGTTTGAAATTATTCAATAGCATGTTTATTAAATGGTACAGACATACAATTTATACAACGTGTCGGACTATTAAGAGTTCGCCAAATAGAATCATTTATGACGCAATGATTATGACGTCATCCTACACGTCACTTAGCTGATTATGACGTCACATGACGTCAGATTGATAGATGGATGCTCTGGAAAGGTTAATTCTGACATATGTCAACATGTGACATATTTGATTATGACGTCAAATTTCTGAGTGACAGTTCTACACCCCACCCCCTTTATGGCTGTAGGCTGCTTGTTTGATCTACAGGGCTGCGATTTAATTACGGACTATTTCCCAGTAGGTAAGGGCAGTGTTTGACTCACCGACTACATATTCTATTTATTAGTAGGAGCCTACGTTAACGAAACCAACTTACCAATCAGACATTATAAATGAGGTTTATGAATTTGGTATTAAACAGGTTTTAACCGGTTTCGAAACGGTTCTATTTATTATTTAATTTTATATAAATATTAGCCTATGTAAGTATATTATTAAGATGAAGTATTATAATCTACAAAAATCATTACTCTGGCTACCGGGCCGGTGTCAGACTAACTACCGGACCAACACAGCCTGTTACTGACACATTACGGGCCCAGTAAAGCGCGTTGTTGGAGTAGTCCTTTAAGTCATGTGATTTTATCAACAGTTACATACTTGATTGAAAGACTATTGTGTTAAAGACTAAACTATTTGTAATGAACCCTCAAAAGGCAGGTTACTGGGCGGGGATTGGGCCAGTACCGGGCCAGATTATCCCGGTATTGATCCTGTAAGGCCCAGTAACCTGCGTTATCAAGGAATATTTAGAATTGGCTCTGAATGCAGCAATGCTGTTTATTAAATACCATTTGAAGTAATCCGTCCAACAATAAAAATATAGCCTACTAACATGGTGCAAAAAATGTTTGTTATATGCTTAAGGAATGCTTACACGATTTGTTTATATTTCACAATTACATAATGATGGCGTCATAGTACAGCGCCGAATCCGCATACATTCTATCACGACACCAATGCTGATCTTTAGTGTGTTAATCTGAGCCATATTAAGATATTCGATAACCGCCGCCACCCCCACCACCACCGCAACAGCCGCCGCCGTCGGCGCCACCACCGCCGCCACCGCCGCCGCCGCCGCCACCACCACCGCCGCCACCGCCACCACCGCCACCACCGCCACCACCACCAGCACTGCAGCAGTCACCGTTAGCCAGCACCACCACCACCACCACCACCACCACCACCACCACGATATGAACGGATGTGTAGTGTTTAATGAAAGATGTTCATTGGTTAGATGACGCGTAAGAAATATTTTCATTGGTTAGATAACGCGTAATAATCCCACATGCAACGTGATGTAGTAAACGTGTCCTCGACGACGACAGTGAACATGTAAACACGACGAGACACGTTATGTTGTTGATTAAAATTTTGTAATATATAAATTACCTAGTTATGAAATACCTTTCTAAATTTGCATGATAGATGCAGAAAATTTAAAAGTTTGATTAAAAGTAATTTTGAATCCGAAATAACGGTGTTTTGTTTGTCATTAATATTTTGGTGCCATATTAGTCAGAACTCTTCGCAAGTGATCCGTCACAGCGACGAAAACAAACAGCGCAAAATGGTGCGCTTAAACGGGTTTCAACGATAGACTTTATTGGGAAATTTGTTAAAATATCAGTTTATATTATAAATAGGATCTGGAACGAAGTCCGATTTCATATCACTATTATCAACCTCGTCGAAAATTATCACATTGCACTCGCTAAAGCTCGTACAATGTGATAATTTTCGACTAGGTTGATAATAGTGATGTTAAATGGGACGTCGTTCCAAGTAGAGGAAAAAGTGTGTCAGATCAACCAACTAATTTGCATCACCATCACCTTTTTTCCTTTGATCTCACCGCCTATTGAAAAAGGTGTGAACAACCTCCCCCCCCCCTCACCCCCACCCACACCCACACCCCACCCCACCGAGGGTTGACGAGGGTTAATGGGTGTAATTAAGGATGATCTGTTGGAGCCATGCCAAATGCTCAAGGGTTAATGTATTACGTAATGTGGGACGACCAGGTTACATGTCTGGACACATCTTTTCCATTCAATTCAATTCAACTTATTTACACCCAGGTCACAAACTGGCATATGGGGTCCATTAGTACATACATTTACACGGTCAATGGCGATTACATGGAATGTCGATAATTATTATTATTATTATTATTATTATTATTATTATTATTATTATTATTATTATTATTATTAATACACGTCTTATTATTATTATTATTATTATTATTATTATTATTATTATTATTATTATTATTATTATTATTATTGTTATTATTATTATCGTCGTCGTCGTCGTCGTCGTCGTCGTCGTCGTCGTCGTCGTCGTCGTCGTCGTTATTATTATTATTATTATTATTATTATTATTATTATTATTATTATTATTATTATTATTATTATTATTATTATTATTATTATTATTATTTCAACATAATATAAGTACCTAAGCAGTAGAGGTAACAGTAGTAGTTGCAGCTGCTGCTGCTGCTGCTATTGTCATCATGGTCGTCGTCGTCGTCGTCGTCGATGTCGTAGTCGTCGTTTTCGTCGTCGTTGCCATGGTCCTCCTCCTAGTCGTGGTCGTTGTTGTCATCATCACTGTTGTCCATGTCTTGCTATTTAAAATGTTTCCTGGGAACTCGTTCGATGACGAAGCCCACACCCCTCGTGAAATCACGGGTCTCCAGGTATCCAATGAGTCAAAGGGTATTTAGCGTAATGACACAAGACCAGCATTAATCAATTGGCGTTTGAGTATAAAAGCAGCGTTTCAGAAATCTGATCTGTTAAGAGTTAACGGTTTAGATTTTTGCTTAAACGGTTTGTTCAACGTTTATTATAAGTATGAATACACGCTATTTTATGGGTTGTGATGTACTCATAGCGCTCGTTAACAATGTACACGTACATGTCATGAAACGTAATGACGAATTGGTAGTAGACATACGTGAGTTTAGTGTTGGTGGTGTTTACTCCACCAAGCGTGGCGTGTTTATGAACGGTAATACGCTTTGAAAATGTACTGCTATGATGCCTGCATTCGAAGAAACTGTGCTTAGAGCTAGGTGTTCCGACAGAGTAGAGCAGATTAATTACATATACGAATTAGAACCTCACTATCAGCACTAACTATCCGTACGTCCGGCTAACCGAGCTGAAACCATCGTTTAGGAGTGTAACATTCCCTAGCGATTCGTGGAGAATTCTGAAGGAGAACTTGTACGAAATTCTCGGAGCTATAACGAACTCTATGCTAGTGTAAGCGTTTTATACACGAAAACCCCCCGAAAAACGAAGATTCTATTACATTTCTAAGCAGTCTTAGTGTGGCCACGCAATATTGACAAAGAAGCTAGATGCGATCGTCGATGTATAGATAAAAACTCTCAATGCTTGCGCGATGCTCTCCAAAGATTGCAGAGATCAGTTATTAAGTATTAGATTAATGGCTGATTCGTGTCATGGGATAATGGTCAGAGACAAATAGGACTATGCAGTAACGCGCCTTCGCTCTCCATCTCTTGAGTCAGCTTAAAGTTAATGGTTGATGAAGACGTTTGGTTTGAAATAGTCAGAATTCTGAGCAGCGATGTAAACATTAGCTCAAAGTTAATATCAGATGGATAATACATTACTACTACAGATGAAGAACTTAAACTAACTACAGTTTTAGAGGGTGACACGGTAAAGACTAAGGATTACATATTCTCGAGAGTCTGCATGACTCGATTACTGGGATTAACGTTTAATTAAGCAACCGTGTAACATTGTCGATGTAAACGATGCTGATGCTGAAATAGACAGAGTCATTAAGACACTTATCAAGCACGTATCCCCAGAGACTGTCGGAGAGTTAGATTACACTATTCAACAGGCGTCTACGAATGTAGAGGAAGAAATACCAGCAGGATTCGAACCCTTACCAGATACGTTGGATTGTAATAATTTACAGGATTAGGAAGAAGACGAGTGTTTTACATTGCCTGACTCGCGCGACGCTGCAGAAAGATGTGCTCAACCGCCCACTATGCAGGACGCACCTGATACAGGCCATCGAGATATAAAAGACTGTGAATAACTGAGTCTTGACTGCGAAAGCATTCCACAATCTACCAGAGCCAATGCTACTGCTATTTTCGCAAATTTGTTGAATTTAACAATCCGTAGACTAGCGATTCGGGACTGTTACGGGTGCCAGCATGGCAGACTATCTCAACGCGAACACCAGTGTATTGGTATCGATTATTTCTTAAGACCTATCAACAATGTAGAATTACATTACTTAAACGCATTGGAATGCGTACCTAAACGCTCTTTCTTTCGGGCATTGTCTACAGATCCGGATTTATATTGGAATGTATGCGAGTGATACAAAGTCTATAAGACTGTATGGCTGAACGATGTACTCCGCGCTGTTTATAAGATGCGCGAATAATATATAATTATAACCTGCTACTATTATTGACATAGTTATAACCTATAATTATCGAATTCATTTGCGTTTTCTCACATCAAATCTCACCAGTATTATCGCTATTAAAATGTATATAAGGCTCGAGCTAAAACAGCGTTTCTCTATTCGCTAATGGTCGAACCCTCCCCAATCCACCCACCCCACGCAGAACCCCAGGGTTCGGGCTTGTATATCCCACACCTCCCTCGTATACAACCGCAAGCCTCACCATCTCTGAATTATATTTTTAACGTAGTTCTCCTAGAGTTGCGTAGATGACTGACGTAGCAGTAGCAGTAGTAGGTTAACGAGCAACTGATCCAGACTTGCTACTTCGCCCCACCACCTTAGTTCAGTCCATGGGGCACGCCCGAACGAGTCAAAATTTTCAGATTTTCCGTGTTTCGGGAAATATAACGCGATCCAATGAGTGCCTGGAAGGTTCTTAGGATCTGTGTTAACGATGAGACACGCAGGTTTTCTGATACGTTTAGGTATACAGTCTCTAGCCAAAACACCTAGGAACAGCCGTCCTAATCTCCGTCCGGTCTCCCGAGCAAATATGTTCGAGATCATTAGTAGTTAACATAATAATAATAATAATAATAATAATAATAATAATAATAATAATAATAATTATAATAATAATTATAATAATAATAATAATAATAATAATAATAATAATAATAATAATAATAATATACGTTTTTGATGAGTGCAACTGTACGGCCGGGCATGGGCGGGTGCGTGGGGGTGTTAACGGGTTTGCTGGGTGATGGGGGGAGGGGGGGGGGTCAAGGGCTCTAGTAGTCCATGGTAACATTACGAACGCTGTCAATGCTTATAATGTTATTAAATTCTGCATTACATATTCCGTTTATAGTATTGTGTAATGCTGTTTTAGATTTTAGTCGGAGGCGTAAACTTCTTCGCTTCGTAAGGTAGACATGTTGACCTGTAGTGAGTTCTAGGATGTAGTCAAAGGCAAAAAACGGGTAACCTGCCTTTATTTATCGATGTTAAGCCCTATACATTTGTCATCGAATAATGTACCGGTTCAATTAAACAACGTCAAGAATGATTCTGACCAGCAGCCGTGAAATTCGGCGTTTCATTTTCATAGCATACCCACATTGGGCTTCCGAGGGTGCTCCGATAGTTTTGTTATCTGGCATTCGACTGTGAATGTGCACTTTTATTAAACTCACTATTATGTATCATAAGCGTAATTGCATAATTTAATGTCACCAAATAATTAGATATAGTATAGTAACATGTATGTATTCATTCTTGTTATACCATGAGACATTTACTTTTTAATATAATTGTATGGGAGACGTAGTTATAAGACCTGTCTTATCGCGCTCCCTCTAAGACAACAAATAAATTCTGTTTAAACCAAATTCGATGTAAGAGCGCCTCCAGCTACTTGCTCGTTATCCATATAGCACGCAATGTGATTGGCATCACAGTGTTGAAAATTATATGGATTTATATTGAAATCTCCGTTATAAGCTCTATTACTAACTGCATGAGCAAACATCATGACGAGTATCTTTTAGCCTTATCTAACTTTAGAAGAAGTGTATCAGAAGACGCTTTCTAAATCTAGCTAGGTTAGACGTATGGGTTTGAAGGTAGTCGAAATGTGGGGTTGTGATTTTAAGGCCCAGAGGCTCAACGACCCTAACATTAACGCTTTTCTGAACGCTAGAACGTATCATGAACCTCTTATCACACACACTGCCCTATACGATGGCCGTACCAATGCCATACGTTTGCATCACCAGTCCACTGCGGATGAGTATATAGCGTACATGGATATCACTTCGCTATATCCTTATGTTTGTAAGACCCGCGAGTACCCTCTAGACGAACCGGAAGTAATCGTTAGAGATTTTAAACTGGTAGAGGAACTATGGTCTAACTTTGGTCTGATAAAGTGCATCTGTTTGCCGCCTAAAGATTTATTCTTTCCTGTTCTCCCGTACAGATGTAACGAACGTTTGTTATTTTAGTTGTGTAGTAAATGCGCTCACGATTTGCAGAGTGCTGAACGCACTCATAGTGATCATGAACGTGCTCTACACGGTGTATGGATGTTTGTGGAGTTGATGGACGCGGTACGTATAGTGGGTACCATATCTTAGAGTTTATCGAGATATGGTACTATGAGGAACGTACTGACACGCTTTTCAAGGGATACATCAATAACTTTTTGAAAATTAAACAGGAAGCATCGGGTATCCAGAGGATGCGGCCACAGATGCGAAGAAAGACGCATATGTTCTGGAATATTTTGAATGTGAAGGGATTAAATTAGATAAATCTTTGATCATTCAAAATAAGGACATTAGAACCCTGGCAAAACAGGTGCTGAATTCTTTGTGGGGTTATTTCGCTCTCAACCCCTACCCGAAATCGTCAATTCGTATAGTCCCATGTTGAAGTTGCTGACGGATAGAACGATTTCTGTCAAAGATATACATGTATGCAACGACAGCCCTCTCTTAATGGGCTCTCGCGAGTTGAACCGATTCGTGCTGCAGATAATCACACCCATGTCATGATCGCGGCGTTTGTCACAGGGCATGCCAGGGTTCATTTGTAACAAAATCTTGTAGCAGTAGGCTCGAGTTGCATTTATCATGATACAGATTCTATCGTTTACGTTAAAAAACGTGATAAACCTCGCCTAATCCCTGTTTACCACGATAGACTCGGTTATTTCACGGACGAAGTTCCTTCCCACAGTGAAATAACAGAGTTTATAAGCACTGGCCCGAAGAGTTATGCGTACAGACAGATAGACGGAGAGACTGGGGATATCAAGAATGTCTGCAAAATTAAGGGCTTAATGTTGAATTACAGGAATAAGGGATTGGCATTTAATACTCTGATTGCCACGGTCAACGATCATAATCTTGAAACGTTCGCTCAGTTTCCTAATACTATCATTAGGAAGAAAGATCATAGACTTTTGAGTAAGGATACTGAGAAACGTTTCCGGTTTTCTTACAAAAAACGTACCATTTTTAACGACTATCATACTAAACCGTATGGCTTTCAGGGTATCCCTAGGATCTAATTTTACGATAGCCTGGCTGGGGGTGAGAAAGTTGAGCGGTGCTTTCGTATTGGGGTAGGTCAGGATTTCGAGCGTAATCTGGGTGTATGTGGGTTTGAACGTGAGCGAATTAGAACAACGTGTGGGGTGGGGTGGGGGAAACGGTTCGGTTGAGCTGACGTTTTGTATGCTGTATAATACGCTAACCCGTAACATAAAAGATTACTAGCATACCCTTCATCGAGGGGGAGTGCGATACATAGTTATGGGATGGGGGTGAGGTTGTGGGGTGGTTGAGATGTCATGTGTGTACAACGTATGATGTTCTAACCTGTAACGTAGAAGCTTACTAGCATAACCTTCATCGAGGGGGAGTAAGTAATCTTCTGCTTTATTATTATCGGTTAGATATATGCAGAGGGTGATACTTAGTTATAGGATGGGGTGGGGTATGGGGATGAGGTTGTGGGGTGGTTTAGATGTCATGTGTGTACAACGTATGATGTTCTAACCTGTAACGTAGAAGCTTACTAGCATAACCTTCATCGAGGGGGACTAAGTAATCTTCTGCTTTATTATTATCGGTTAGATATATGCGGAGGGTGATACATAGTTATATGGTGCGGGTTTGGGGTGGGAGAAGGTGGCGCCTCGAGTAAATTATGATATATATTCATACATTGAGCCGGTTTTTAAAACCATTATTTAACCTATTTAAAATGTACCCTACACACCCTCCCGCGCTTTTTAAAGTTAATATCTCCAAACCCTACCTCTGTACAAATCCCTGACCTATCCTTACACCCAAACTGTTAGGGGTTCAGTATCGCTTAGATCGGTTTCAAATTTATTTAAATAATAGCTCTAAAATCAGTTTCGCGTAATACCGCAACCTAATCTAGAGCATGCTCTATGTCTATCGCTTAACTTTTACCGGTCACTGGATCCCGCTCGAAACATTTGTAAATTTTATATTTTATTTAGATCATTATTGCATGTATTCATTTTACATATAATTAGTTTTTATATTTTTTTCACTTATTCGTATGTATATTATTATCATCTGTGTATTTATCGATTGTATAGATTTACTAAAACTTTATTTTATTAAAAAAATTGTGAAATGTGAAATGACTCGCATTGTTTTAATTGAAGAAACTTTGAAAGAACCCGATCCTATAACCCGTCCAAACCCTGAGTCAACTTAGGCTGCCATGTTTCCTCCAAATATTGCGGGGCCGCTCGAGGCACGTTAAAAATGCAATAGTCCGTTGTTATTTCCCTAACACGATTGAAAATTGATTCGTTGAACTTTGTACGACTCCGACGATCGTTACACGCGGTCGGAGTTGTTTTAAAGCTCAACAAGTTACTTTTAATCTCTTGGAGTAATAACTAACCGATTGCCCTTACGCGGTACAGCGACCCTTGTACATTTTCACGGCTAAAAGCACAATTGGCCCTACTCTATAGCTGGACCATTTAGAATCCCCCATGATTGCACGAGTTCCCGGAGTAAGAAAAATACGTCTCCAGACATGTAGCCTGCCAATCATCCTTACGCCTATCGATTAACGCTCCTCAAGCATCATTATGCCAATTACCCTTAAGCGCGCCCCATTGGATACCGGGAGACCAGTGATTTCACAAGGGGGGGGGGGGGGCGGGCCTTCGTCATCGAATGAGTTCCCGGGAAAATACGTGTCCAGACACGTAACCTTGTCGTCCCTCATTACGTAATATATTAACCCGTAAGCATTTGGCATGGCTCCAAGAGATCATCCTTAATTGCACCCATTAACCCTCGTCAATCAGCGCCGGATGCCTGTGGGCACGTGACTTAACGAGGGGCGGGGGCTTCACAATCGAACGAGTTTACAGGAAAAGACGAGTCCAGACATGTAACCTGTCAATCATCCTTAATTACCTGGTCATTAACCTCTGTCAATCATTGCGCTAATTACTCTTAAGCTCACCTCATTGGATGCCGGGAGGCACGTGATTTAATGAGGGGGAGGGACTTATGGGCATCATCTACATCTAACATCCAATCACAATGGCGGAGATATAGGGGGGGGGGGTGGGGGTGGGGGGGGGGTGGGTGGGTGGGGTGGCGGTTTCACACCTTTTTCAATAGGCGGTGAGATCAAAGGAAAAAAGGTGATAATGATGCAAATTAGTTGGTTGCTCTGACACAGCAACTACTTTTAAGGTGTGAGAATAAACTGCTATATCGCCGCTCCTCTACTGTTCCAGATTCTCTATGTTTCCAAGAAACTGTTGCTTGAATAATAAAGCACTGCCTAAAACACAACTCTACAATATGTGTTTATATCTTCCAGTTGGAAGATAAGGATATTCCAATTGGAAGATAAGGGTATAATCTTAGATAATTTCATTTTGTAACAATATATATGATATTTACAAGAAAAAAATATTGAATCGTTTGAAAATAGATATTTATCGCCATTCCGATGGCGCTTGTAAAGAATCAGCTCACCAATGTGAACATAAATGCCACGAGGTAACGTAGCAAAAATTCGTAATGTTTATATTCTCATCGAAATTATTATTAAATTATTTTGTAAACAATGTATGTTTTCAATTCAATGGACGTTACGAACTTGGCATGCATTATTATGTAGAAAAAACTGTTAGTGACAGAACAATAGCTACTGCACGGTGTAGTACATCGCAGTGTACTAACTGATGATGATGATGAGGAGTGCCTGTTTCTGCGGCTGGGAGGAGAAGTTCGTCAGTCACTCAGTTAGTCAGTCAGTCAGTCAGTCGGTCTGTCGGTCACAAAAGCGTATTCCGGGTTGTAGGTTCATGAGTTTTTGTACGCAGTAAACAATCTTGTGGAAAAGGTTGCCTGCGGAATCCTTAAGATGTGTGATTATTTTGAGGTCAAAATGGCAACGGTCAAGTTCATGCCGACCAGATTAATATGATTATTTTTTAAAACGTTATGCCTAAATGGTATATTTGTCAACTCTGGAGAGATTTTGACCGGCCTTAGCTAAAATGTTGCCTGTTGGGACCCGAAGATGTATCATTAATTTGTGGTCAAAAGGTCAAATGACAAGGTCATAGCGACCCGATTAAAGTGATTATTCTGAAACACACGTGTCTGAAGAACACGCGTATCAATAATTCTGGCTCTGCCGGAGAGATCTTGACCAAAGCAGAGTTGACGGTTGCCAGTGATACCCCGGACAGGTGGGTCAATTTTTGCGTCAAATTGTCAGATATGAATGTCACAGCAATACCCACAGCTACCGAGACTCTATGGACCTTGTTTAAGTTTGTTCGCAAACCGTATTGAAGTTATGGCGTCATTTGCGTGCCTGCTATTTGTTGATACATAGTACTGACAGTTACAATGCTTTCTGGGTGGGATTAATCTCTGGCATTCAAAGAACACTAAACCCAATATGATTATGATCTAAAATCGCATAATCCAGTTTATATTCAATTCCACAACATTCAACAATTATGAATCATTTTATCGTCAACTAGTGACATTAGATAGGGTCAAGTTCGACTGGCTAACCATAGTCAGTTAGCTGGTTTACTAAACATGCGTATTTGCTATTTCGGACCCTGGATAGTTAAATATAGTTCGTTGGTACCCGATACCCCATTGAATTACTATTGCAGACAATTTGGAGCCGTGTTCCAGTCGCGATTCGCTCTTTCTGCTTAGATATAAGTCAGCCAGTCTGAACCAAATCAAACAGCTTATTATTTAATGGACCTTTCCAGTTTTTAGCTCTGCCCCGCCCCTCACTAGCTAGGCTCCACCCACATCTCGCCGTGTTGGTATTGATCGATCCCGAATGCCCTGACTATTAATTTCCTAAAAGCTATGTAGTTAAGCTGTTGAATATTTTGTGACTAATTTGACTGGTTGCTGTTGCTGCCTATGGCAGTAACAGCAGCCAGTTAAATAAGTTTCAGAACATACAGCAGGATATTTACTAAATAGTAAAGCCATACAGTTCGTACAACAACGCATAGTCCGTCTTCAAGTATGTGTTCGTGACGTACTTATCATTCATGACGTCATAATGGCGTCATTTATTGTGATGTCGTTCTATACGTCACGTAGTTGATTATGACGTCATATAATGGATGGATACAGTAGAAAGGCCCATTTCCGCTAAAATGTTGCAATGTATGATATGTGGATCCATTTAAAGTGAAAGTAAATAATTAAACATCATTTCAAGTCTGATATTTTCATATGAAAATGACAATACGTTAGATACTCTTTTTACCTGCCAGGTCTCGAGACGCACGAGGCAGTAAACGCGTTACACTCGACTCGCTCAGCACCCAGCAGCCGCACGTCACTCCATCTTCTGTTGTCTGATTGGAGATCCTGGTCACCGTTCTGGCGCCAGTTCATTTTAGGACGCCCACATTTTCTCTGTCCAGCTTGTTGCCACCATAACGCCTGGTAGATAGACCTTGCTCGAGGTAGTCTGGATATGTGTCGAAGCCAACTTACAGTTTAAGCGACGTTTGCAGATAAAGGGAAGCCCGGGTCCTTTTGATGTTCTTAAATCTCACGTATGACCTGCTAAGATCTAGAGAAGTAGTCTCCAGATGATCATCATTTCTTATAGGTGATGCATGTACGGATGCATAAATGCCAGCTTTAAATACATGCGAGTTTAACTGTTCTAGTATCTAGCGAAACTGACCGTTACAGTTTATCAAGCAATCATATGACGCCATACTCAACTACGGGACGTGTAGGCTGAGGTCGTAATCAATTACAGCATGAATTATGCAGCTAAGTTCGTCACGAACGCTTAATTGATACGGACCGTAGGTAAGCGTTGTTGTACGAATTGTATGTCTTTACTATTTAATAAACATGCTGTAGAATATTTTGAAACTAATTTGACTGGCCGCTCTTTCTTCCGTTGATAGGCAGTAACAGCACCCAGTCAAATTAGTTTCAAAAATATTTTAACAGCTTACCTGTATAGTTTTCTGGAAATTGATAGTCAGGTAGCTACGGTCGATCGATCTCAATACAGGCAATCGTGGGTGGAGTTTAGCTAGAGATAGACAGGGCATAGCTAAAACCGGATTCCTCCATTCTGGATAGATGTCTGGAGTTGTTTTTGATAACCTGTCAATCCTGTGATGAGATATAGTTTCTCAGAAACAGTCTGTATGACCTATACTACCTGTACACTTGTAACTAATAGAATCGAGCACAGGTGTGTCAAAGGCTTTGGCATAGCCTTAGCATGGACGAATCTAAGTTTAACAAACATTTTAAAACAAGCGACCAAAGGGTCCGTGACGCTCACCTGGACGATTGGCCTGGGAAGTTGTTGTATATAAATCTTTTAAATGGCTGGCCGGAAATGTTCAGAAAATCCACGATGGCCATCTTAAATATTTGCCAATCAAAATTATGTATACATGTTCTCAGGCCTATCACCGCAAGGATTCTGCATTCAATTTCAGTGTCCTACCGCGATAGGAGCCTTCCTGCAAGACTTAATGTAGATCAGTCAAATGGTTAACTATGCAGACTCTTTTACTTGATTGCACGAACATTTTCTACGAAACCATGATAGCCGTCAGGAAAATGAGAATCAATATTCTGTATATATCTTCTGAAGGCTACCACCATAGGGTCATTTCAGCTATAATGTTCTGTCAAACTTATAAATCTATGACAATGTAGATATACCTTCGCCCGAAGGAAGCTATATGGAGCACGTCCTTTCAATAGAACATTCAGATATTGTCTCTCTTGGTCGTCTTGAGAGGCGCATGATGACGTCACTCGACAATCATCAGCAATGTTTGCTGGCGTGCCGATGATGCACTAAGGCTCAGCACCACCCAGCCAAGTTTGATTGAGAGTAGTTAATGACGAGTAGTCTTTTAACTCATTTCTGGGAATTCTTTTGAAAAATTCAAAATGGCCGCCGGGAAAGGTGACCAATGAAAATTATGTCTACAAGTTCTGGAGGCTCTCACCAGAGGCTCCGTCTAGCCAACTTAGTTTTAAATTGCGCGCACGGTTAATGATGCGTGGTGTTTCAAAGCTGTTACGGCCAACTTAACAAAACCCAAGATGGCCACCAGAAAGAAATTGACCAATAAGAAATTATGTATACAAGTTCGGAAGCATATGACCATAAGGTCGTTTCATCTAAAGTTGTTTGAAATCGCACAAGTGGTTAACGAGGAGGAGCCTTTTAACTGAAAATCCAACGTGGCCGCCAGAAAAACTGACTAATTAAAATCTTGTAGAAAAGATCTAACGCCTACCAGCCTCGGTTTGTGACTGCCAAGCACACTTAAAATCACTCAAGCGTTTAGTGAGGAGATGAACTTTGACAATTTCCAGTAAATGTTTCATAAAATCTCAGATTTTCACCCAAAAAAATGCATCAATCAAAATTCTGAAATTCTACTCAGGAGCTTACCATGATATTCTAGCCAAATTTGGTTGAAATATGTCAAGAATGTGAGGAGGAGACGCGTTTCAAGTAAAGGCTTCATAAAATTAAGATTTTCACCAAAACATTAACCTATTAAAATTCTGTAATAATACAGGTTCTGAAGCCTACCCCCCCCCCCCCCCTACCACCACCCCACCCACCCCCAATACAGCTATTCCAGACACATTTAGTTGAAATAGCCAAGCAGTTAATGAGGGGTAGCGTTTTGACAATTTCCAGTAAATTGTTCATAAAATCTAAAATTTTCACCCCAAAAATTAACCAATCAAAATTTCGTATAGAAGTTTTGACGTCTACCCCACCCCATACGGCCTTTCTGTGGCAATTAGGCTGCAATCCGCCAAGTAGTTAATGGGAGTAGTGTTTTGACAATTTGCGGTAAATTTGTCGTAAAATCTAAGATTTTCACCCAAAAAACTGACCAGTCAAAATTCTGTGTACATGTTCTGAATCCTCCCGGCATAGGATTCTTCCAGCCAAATTAGTTTGAAATCTGCCTAGCGGTAAATGAGGAGTAGCTTTGTAAAGCAAATGTTTGGTCGGATGATGACAAGTCCGCTGACGGGCAGTCACCACGGCATAAGCTCACTGATTAACGTTTTAAAGATCTGGATTGTAATTTGAGATGTTATGGAACCATTGCCTGTGAGAATAGTCGCCAAGACAATGGTGACAATTTGGTTGAGGAGGCGATCTCCCACGCAGAGTACTGTGCTGGGCCATGAAAGCAGCTACCTCGAGTTCGTGTGCGTCTGGCGATCTTGGAAATTTGGACAATCTCCTTACTCCTCTGTACCGCCCTCTATAGCCAGACGTATAAACGGGTACCAGTGCAACAACTGGTAGTCCCCTGTAATAGTGTGCGTGCGTGCGTGTGTGCGTGCGTGCGCGCGTGTGCGCACGTGTAGAATTCTGTCAGCCGCTTAGTGTCAGTGGAAACTGGTGGTAAGCGCTGACACATATGCTCTAACATGGAACACATTCAACGTGTCCGTATGGCGATACGACAACGTGATGCTTAGTTAGAGTTGGTAGTCATGTGATGTGACTGCATGAAAAAAGAGAACGGCCATATTGGATATGAATGACAGACCACACCAGCTATATTAACGATGACTATTCTAGTATTTTACAAAGGTTGGCCGTTTTTCTGTTTCAAAATTGACTTTTATATTTCCTTGTTGTGGGAGCTTAAACCGGAAGCGAAATCTGAATGTTTGATTCAGCGTTTAGACATTCAGTCAAATTCATTGAACCATGTAGAAAACAGATTGCATGTGATATCTTTGGAAAGGTAATTTAATGAGTGATATTCATTGTGAAAAGCATTTTGACTTTACATTATTGTACTGTTATTTCATGAGACTTATTTCATTTCATTTTCTCAAATAAATGCCTGAATTGTGCAACGTGCTAATGTCACCGAATCACGTGTTCTACGTCAGAGGATGTGATGTTTGTACTGAACACCTGTTGATGAGTCAACAACCAATACGTTTCTCACCACCATCACCATCACCCACACCCACCCCCAACCCCACCCGCACCCGCCACCCCCACGCACACCTTGTATCCGGTCCCTCATACATTAACATAGAATGTGTCTGCGCTCAAAGTATGCGACGTGATTGTTATTGCGGAATCACACCTGGCAGTTATTCAGCTTACTGAAATGCACCACCTGTCGCGCGCGTGGTGGTAACCATGCCTATTGCCCTGCTTAGGGCACCCTTGTGATGCAACTCAACTAGTTGCCGATCCAATTTTCTGCAACTAATCGCGATTCGTTGTGACCGATCCTCTAACCGACTGGTGAGACATGAGTGCACGAGCGATCAGTGTCATGTCACTCGCAAACAATCGGCGATTTAAAATCGGCTGTCGCAAGAGTAGAAAATGTTCTCCTCCTATGACTAGTCGCCGAGAATCGTGGATCAATCGCAATCGACATGAGTGTAATTTCATGCTCGTGCAACTGAAATTAGGTTGGTTAGCCAATCTGCGAAAAATTAATAAATGACTAAAGTTCGCGTGCCCCATTAAATAAATAACCTTCGCATGAGATATGAGATGCATGTTTAACTTACGCAATTCATGCAATGTTATCCAGTGTGCAATGCTATCCAGGATGCAATATCCTGACTCCATATTCGTTGAGTCTATTGTCTGTACAAGCCAGGATTTCTCAAACAAAAAGAACCTGTCTGCACGTTCAGGGTTCAAGGTTCAAAGCTATTGATTTTCATATATATAGTGTTTATACAATGATCACAACAGGTAGTCCACCAAAGGCATAGCCTATGTGGCGGTGGACCCCTTACATAGAACATAAAGTGAACGTCACATAACACAGACGAGGTAAGGGACTAATAGTCTACATACATGCACATCTAGACAGCATTTAAATTTAATTATACAAGACAATTTACAATAATATATTTACAAAGGAGAGGGAAAGTCCTCATCTTGTTTCATATCACAATATTATTATTATTACTATTATTATTATTATTATTATTATTATTATTATTATTATTATTATTACATGTACGAATTATTACTATTCTTATTATATCAATGATAACAACAGTATAATAATAATAATAATAATAATAATAATAATAATAATAATAATAATAATAATATTATTATTATTATTATTATTATTACAGCTGTTCTGGTGACCGGGTACTTTCATGATGATCGTTTTTATCATTTATCTTAGTATTTTTCAATGAGGTTGCTTTTGATGATCTGTTTGTATGACTGTAGTGTGGTAATTTGTGTCTGTGTATTGATGTTTGTACTATTCCATCATTTTATTGCTTGGTGCGAGGGCTTTTGTTGGGCTGTAGTTGTGTGTTTGTATGCTGTGTGTAGGTCATTTTTCCTTCGTGTGTTGTGGGAATGTCTGTCTGCATTGCTCAAGAAGATATTATTCAGAGATGGAGGTAAATTGCCATTGTGGTAATCCCTTAACATAGTGTATAGCTGGACCTTTCCAATGTCCTCAAGTTTAAGAATTTTTTCGGCCTTCAAGATATCTTGCCCCCTGCAGTTTGTGCAAATAATTTAATAGATTGCTTTTGTAGTGATTTTAGTTCTTTTAGTTTACTACCACATGTGTTAGTCCAGATATCATTACAGAATGTGATATTGGGGAGTAATGGTGTGTTGTATAGAAGGATTATAATGCCAGGTGTTAGATATGGTCTGAGTCTGCGCATGATACCAATGCTTCTTGCTACTTTTGACTTAACAGTTTCAATATGCTTTTCCCATGTTAAATTTGTGTCCAAATACACTTCAAGAAAGTTTGCATATTGAGCTTCATGTATTATCTGATTGTTTATAACAAGATTTGGAAGCACAGATTCTTTTAATTTCTTTCTTTTCGTGAATAATATATAATTAGTTTTGTCCACATTTAGCGATAGTTTGTTGGCTTTAAACCAGTCTATGATTTGTTACATTTCACGGTTTACATTTTTATATAGTGTTTTCATATCTTTGTGGCTGCAGAAAGCATTTGTATCATCTACAAATACTATTAGTCATATTGGTGGTTACAGACATTAGGTAGGTCATTCATATACAGTAGAAACAACAGAGGCCCAAATATTGAACCTTGAGGGACACCGCAAATTACATCTTTATTTGTTGAAGTGGCCCAATTGAACTGTACACATAGTACTCTATTTGACAAGTAGTCTTGTATCCAGTTCAATGGGATGCCTCTGATACCATAGTAGGAGAGTTTATTTAATAGTATAGTATGGGTGATGGTGTCAAACACCTTGGAAAGGTCCAGAAATATACCTAACGAATGCTCATTATTCTGTAGGGAATCAGTTATTTTTTATCATGGCCACAATGGTAGAATGGTTTTTTTCTGAAGCCATACTGAGATGGGTATATAATTGAGTGTTTATTAAGAAATATAATAATTCTTGCATAATGTAGCTTTTCCAGGAGCTTCGAGAAGAGTGGGAGTACTGAGACTTGTCTAGAGTTAGTAAAGTCAGCTGACTCTTTAGCTTTGTACATAGGTGTTACACGTGTAATCTTTAATCGAGATGGAAATATGCCCTGTGATAGTGATAGGTTGCAAATATGAGTCAGTGGATTTAGTATTTCAGCTACACATGTTTTAAAGATTTTCCATTTAAAGTTGTCTATACCAGCATTTTTATTTTGCATTAGTGTTTTGAAAATTTCTTCATTGTTAGTTGGCTTTAACAAAATGGAGCTATGGTGGTTGCCTGTCAAATAATCCTGTACCTGTATATTTGGATTCTGTTGTGTTCTTTTTGATAAATGTGGCCCAATATTAGTGAAATATTCATTGAATTTATCTGCTATCTCTTTTTTGTCAGTAATAACTGTATTATTATAGATAAACCTGGATGTTTGGGTGGTAGCGTTTTGCCCATTCAAAAGTGACTTAATTATCTTCCAGGTTTCCTGAATATCATCCTTTTTGTTCATCAAATTTGTGATGATAATAATTAATTTTTGCTGTTCTAATTATTTGGTTTAATCTATTCCTATATTTTTTAAATTGTGAATGATTATATTTTGTTGGATTTTAAAAGTAAAATTTAGATACAGCTTATTTTTCTTATGACGGGCAGCTATCAATCCTCTCATTAACCAGGGTTTGGTTGGGGTGTGTTTAAATTTTTTAATTTGCTAAAGTGGGAAAGAGGATTCATAAATATTAGTACATATAATATGGAAAGTGGTGTAGGCATCTGCACATGCATGAGTCTCAGTTATTTGATTCCAGTTTACATTAGCTATACTGTTTTAAAACTTGTCTATATTTTCTTGTTTAAAATCTCTACTCTTCACTTTTTCTTTGACAAAAGATTTTTCTTGAACTCTTTCATTTTCCAGATAGAAGACAGGTAAGTGATCTGGAATTTCTACAACAAAAATACCTGCTTGGTTCCTGGCATTTGCAGTATTGATAGTGAGAATATTGTTAATGATAGTAGCAGTGTCTTCGGTAATCTGCGTTGGTTTGGTTATATATGGATAGAGTTCATTTGCTTTCAGTAGATTTAGAAAGTCTTGAGTATAAAAAGAATTTTGTTTAGGCAAATCAATATTAAAGTCTCCCAATATATACACAGTTTTATTCTCCTTTTGCATAGTATATAAAATATTTTCTAGCGATTTGATAAATTTATCGTTGTCGGTTCCAGGAGGTCTCTAGATGATACCGATAATTTTAATTGTTTATTTTTCCATAGGTATTTCAATGAAGATTGTTTCAATAAATTCTTCTATCACTGGCAGTTCTTCCCTCATATTATACTGTATGTTGTTCTCTATGTAGATGCCTACCCCCACCCTTTGTGATGGGTCTGTATTTATTAAGACATTTATAGTCTTTCATGTTATTTAGGCCGAGCGGTGAGTCGGGTTTCAGCCAAGTCTCAGTAATCCCAATAACGTTGAAATCATGGGCACTGCCATTTAAGAAGTTGGTGAATTTATCAATATTTTTCAATAAGGATCTTGTATTCAAATGGATTGCAGAAAAAGATATCATGTCCATCGCTTTACTAATATTATCGTTGAATTGATTTTGGAGTATATAGTCACATAACGGCTGTACACAATTTATTGATTCATAATCAGCATCAGCATCAGCTTCGGTGAATGAATGTACATTGATCATTATTTAAGTTGAATGGGTTTATCAGTGTATTTGTGTTTGTGTATGTGCTGTAGTTTACACCTAGGATAGTTAGCATGAACTCAACATCATCATCATAATGGTTAAAAGTAAATAATGTTTTGTTACATTTAAAACACCACCATGGCTCTTCAGTATTTTCCATCTGTACATAGTCAGTAGTTGTTAGCTGGGAGCATTTTAGGTGCACCCAGTCACCACAAACATCACATAATGTTGCACGTTGTTTTGATTTTACAGGTCTATAACAAGATAAGCGTGAGAACCGGATAGGCATGGGACAAAGGCTATGGGCTATTGCTAGCTGCTGTGGTTAAAATGGTATGATACATCACCGGTGACATCAATTCGCCTTTCCAGAGTATGCACCCATCGTATGACGTCATAATCATCTACGTGATGTGTAGAATGACAACGTAATGGATGACGTCATGAATGATGTCGATATGTACGTCACGAACGCATATTTGAAGATGGTCTATGCGACATTGCACAAATTGTATGCCTTTACTATTTAATAAATATTATGTTGAATATTTTGAAACTAATTTGACAGGGCGCTGTTGCTGCCATAGGCAGCAACAGCACCCAGTCAAATAAGTTACAAAATATTCAACAGCATCCCTGTATAGTTTTCAGGAAATTGATAGCTACGAGATTCAGGATCGATCAATCCCAACACGGCGAGGTGTGGGTGGAGCTTAGCTAGTGATGTGCGCGACATAGCTAAAATGGAAAGGTCCATTCAACCGATTGAGGTACACCATATTGGAGGGAAATGCGCCCTGGTGATTAGTGAGAGACACTACTCTGAGCCTTGTTGCATGATGTAGTCATATAAATTAGGCGGTAATGACCTCCAGTCATACAAGTTTCAAAATATTCAACAGAGCATAATCTACATCGTACTGTCGGGCACGCAATCAAAATGTCTAGTGGACTTTTTTTGCCCTCTTTTAAAACAATTTTATGACGGGAGGCCACCGCTGCCTTAGACAGCAAGGGCCTCCAGACATACCAATTTCAGAATATTCAACAGAATATGCTGTATGTCGCAAAGTATTTTTCATGGATTGAATGCATATAGCCTTGCTGCATGAAGTAGTCACATAGATCAGTAAATCATCATTCTATTTAACCCTTTCATCCACAAATTCCCCGTATCTCAATCTCTCAAGGTTTATAGGCAGCCACATTGATAAAACCAGTTGGAGATTATTTAGTGGTTGGCAAAATTAATAGGTAGACATAAACTAGTGTTAAGCTAACCATTTCACCACTGAGGGGCCACTAACGCAATTTCAAAATGATAATAATGGCACGTGCAACTGCCCTTTGTCCTCCAGCTCTCAATTTTCAATTTTCTTTATTTCGATAAACTTCTTTTGAAGTATACGAATACAACAATAAACAGTAAGTTTACAAATTAAATTATAATCATTATAATTAGGGCCTATTTTATTATTATTATCATTATCATCACTATTCTTCTTCTTTTCGTTCGCTGATCACACCGTCAGTCCTGTAAGTGACTATCGACATGATCACATGCGTTAAGTGCGTGGATCCATGGTTTATTAGAGTGCGCCGTGCGGCCTGGAACCTCCGTCTTCAGCACTCGAGGTTTCTGTTAGGGTTACCTCACCCTTACCTCCTTTAGTCGCCTCTTACGACACGCAGAGGATACGGAAGGTGTATTCTAAGCCCCACCTACAGGGCAATCATCACTATTATTATTATTATTATTATTATTATTAATGCAAAATGTTCAGACTCCCTCACTGTTCACCCACGCACACGTATGCACATGCACGCACGCACGCACGCACGCACGCACGCACGCACGCACGCACGCACGCACGCACCGCTTATCCACTGCGCTATTAGTGCAACTGGGCCCTCGACCACCAACGCTCGTGGGAAAGTTGATCCTGTACATCCGTCTGGACTCACATCCCAATGAGTGGTTTCACTCATCCGGAAGTGAATCCATGCGGATATATCGAATCTCCTAATCTTTCCGGAAAGCGCCTACCTGGAGAGTTGATTTATCAATATTACTTTCATTTAAAAGCGTGAGCACGCGTGTAGGACATATTCACGGCAGTATATTCGACAGCCTGCATATCAATACTGTTCAGCACAAGTGTGTCAATTTCCAGGAGAAAACACGAGAAAGCTTTTATATATTTTGACAGTAATTTACCTGAAAATTGTTGCTGACAGCAACATCAGTCAAATTATTATCAAAATAATTAGTAGGTAAAGGCGATTGCTACTTTCTACAGATTTCAAAAAATTTGAATGGAAATTGTTGTTGTAACAGCTTTCAGTCTATATATTCTATAATTATCATCACAATTTTCAGGAAAACTCGATACGGATTTGAAGAGCAATTTGACTATGTTGTTGATTGCTATGTCACCAACGACATCGTTGAATTGCTAGCCACATGCGCGGAATCAACTGGCAGTCAATGTCTTACTATGTAAGTAAATCGAGCTTAGGCCTATATATGCTTTCTCGCTAAGAATGAATGATTAGAGAACCGCGTGTTGTTTTGTTGACGTATTGTGCTTCTCTTTGAAATGCATTGACGAACATATATGTACACAGGCAGATATTTCGTTCATGCATGCATATCGTATCTAGGCTTATACTCATTCTACTAAGATAGCATGGATGACAATTATTAGTCAAAGTTGTTGGTGCCTTAGTAATCAATAATTTAGTCAACTTGGTCTTCAAATCCGCGGCGAGATTCAACTGAACGTTATGATGATTATTTTAGAATATTTAGACTGAAAGGCGTTGCAGCAACAAATTTCATTTAGATCTGTATCAAACCTAAGTAGTTATCGCATTATCTACTGATTATTTTGACAATAATTTGACTGAATCAAAAAAGCATCCGCTTTTGTTTCTACGAGAATTCTTAATACTTACCAGATGTACTATTATGATAATGTCTATTATCTAGTCTAGGTCAAAATAAACAATTAAAACTCCGCACTCTCCTGGTCCTGCCCATACTGTGTCCGGGAATACCATAGCCGCAGGTACCGAGTCCATTCCCAATCACAGTCAGATTCGTCTTATGTTTGCCTTGGCAAACTGCGAAAGCAGCTCAGCCTCACCTCAGCGGGGCGGCTGAGGCAGGGCCATAGTACATCTGGTAAGTATTAAGAATTCTCGTAGAAACAAAAGCGGATGCTTTTTTTATTCTACTTCGAATAATACTTACCAGATGTACTATTATGATAAACTCCGGATTTCGACAGCCAGGAAATGCCGGTGGGAGGAGGTGAGGCTCGAACCAGCACTCATCAACCATCCAACAGAGAAGGTTGTGAAGAGACTAAAACCCTGGCATACGCTTGGGTTCTGCTATCTGACTCATAGAGTGCTAAACTTCCATGGTCTAGACCGCGCTCCCCCCCCCCCCCCCCCCTCTTTTGTCCGCACAAAACCAGAGGGATGTCCATGGGGATGCAACACCCACCAGACCCGTGTCAGCCCCAAGTCTCAGCTAGGGCAGTCCAGTAGAGTGCAAAGAAGCCACTACAACTTCAAATCTTTGAAAAAAACTATCAGTATATCGATTAGATTTTCAAATTGGAATGAGTCTCATGTCTGTATGAGAGGATAAATATACTCTTGTACCAGACTATTCACTTACTCAGTCTGGTATTTCGACTGGAAGTAAATATATTTATAGTCACTTAATTAATGTAAACACTCACCATTTTTGAGTGGTCGATCTGTTATTGATCATCACAGGAGCCAGGCCCAATCCACGGTCGTACTCAGTCATGTGCATAGCGCTTGGTCAGTGTAGGCGGAAGTCCTTTGTGATGTGTGCGAAGTAGTGGTCGGACGTGGCTTAGTTTAGGTTCGACAGATTGGCGACGGCTACTGGATTAAGTGTGCTGGAGATGTCTCGAAGGTAGAAATCAGTGAATGACGACTCGGCATGCCATTGTGCTACAGACATCACCTGCTCTAAAGAGACACCCTTATAAAGGGCCGATGATGCTGCTAGTGCTCGGACCTCATGGGCATTCGCACGATCAATCTGCTTTCCTGTAGCGATCTTGTGCGACATCTGAATAGCGTCAACTATCCAACGAGAAATAGTATCTTTCGAAGCACGTAAATGGGGAGCTTTGAGACATAACCACAGAGATTTCGGGTCGTCTCTCCACTCAGAAGTACGTTTCTTATACATCTTTAGACATCTGACAGGACACCAAGCACAAGAATTTGGGTCATGTCTAGTTAAACTTGGCAAATTGATCGGCTGTCCTGGATATTTAAGTGACTGATTCTTTGCCAGGAAACAAAGACGTGGAAGTAATCTTAAACCTTCACCCGTGACGACAAAACGGTCTTGTTCGGCAGAAAGCGCATGGATCTCGCTTCTCCTTCTCGCCGACGCTGCTGCAACCAAGAAAACTGATTTAATAGTTAACAGTTTAATGTCAATAGTTCTAATCGGTTCAAAGGGAGCATGCCCTAAAACCTGTAGAACAAGAGATAGATTCCATGATGGGATAGGAATTGGCTGTCTAGGTCGCAGATTGCTCATTCCTTTAATAACTTCATTCAAGGTGTCATTCTCTACTCCCCCAACGGTGAGACTAGGAATGACAGAAGCTAATGCAGACTTATATGCTGCTAGGGTAGAAGGTACAAGTTTGTCAACTTCGTATAAATGACAGATAAAATCTGCTACGTGTTGAACAGATGCAGAAAAGGGATCAATATCTCTTCTCTCACACCACTGTGCAAATTTGTTGATTCTATAATTATATGTTTTTGTGGTAGAAACTCTTCTGGCCGAAGCAACAAACTTCGCTGCTTGCTCAGAAAAGCCACCCTCAATTGCACGCTGCTTGACAACATCCATGCAGTCAATTTGAACATTTCTGGTCTGTCGTGAAGGTACAGACCCTTGTTCTGAGAGATTACATCTCTTGTGTCTGGAAGAGGGATTGGACTGCAGACCAGAAGGTCCAGCAGATCCGTAAACCATGATCGGCCTGGCCAATAAGGAGCGATCAGTAGTACTTGGCACATCCCCTCTCTTATCTTTGCCAGAACTTTCGGGATGAGAATTGTTGGAGGATACGCATACGCGTACATTCCCTTCCAACTTATCGCCAGTGCGTCTACTGCTAGAGCCAACGGGTCCGGGATCGGTGACACGTACGTGACCATCTTTGCGTTTGTCTTCATCGCAAATAGGTCGACATTCGGCTTGCCCCATTGTTTGAATAGAACCTCTGCTACCACTTGGTTGAGCTGCCATTCCGTCGGACGACAAACCGTCCTTCGACTGAGAGCATCCGCTAAGATGTTCAATCTTCCTGGAATGTGTGCTGCCCGAAGAATAATATTCCTCTCTTGGCACCACAGCAGAAGGTTCCAAACCATCATACACAACTCCGGTGATCTTGTCCCGCCTTGGCGGTTTAAATAAGACACCACTGTTGAGTTGTCTGTCCTTACCAGGACAATTTTGTCTTGAACTCGACCCTCGAACTTCTGCAGTGCTAATACCACCGCTAATAGCTCGAGTACATTGATATGTTTCTGCGCATTGGTCCGATCCCATTCCCCGGACACTGACTGATTGTCCAATACCGCTCCCCAACCTGTCAACGAGGCATCCGTGAACATGGACATCTGAGGTTGAGGAGGTTGTAGAGGAACACCTCGCAGGAGATTCTGTTCCGACAACCACCACTGAAGGTGGAATATCAATGGTTCTTTTACTGGTATTCTCAGAGATAACGGATCTGTTCTCTGTGACCAGAACGACATCAAATACATCTGAATCGGCCTGCGCCTGAGCGCCGCATATGGCACCACCTTCTCCAGAGATACTAGCAAACCGAGTATTCTGAGAAATTGACGTGCCGTCAGATAGGCTCCTAGAGAAACTGACTCCAATACTGCAATCAGGCTTCTGACTCTGCTCTCCGCCGGAAAAGCTACGCCGTCCCTGAGATTGAAAAAAATTCCCAGATAAACAAACTCCTGGGATGGAGTCAGTTCTGATTTCTCTAGATTCACAATCCATCCTAGCTTCTTCAATAAGTCTAGGACTACCTTCAGATTGCTGCGCAGAGTGACTGGATTCCCCGCCTTTAGCAGCCAGTCGTCTATGTAAGTGTGAACAGCTATGTTTCTCCTGCGAAGTAAAGAAGTCATGGCGAGAACCACCTTGGTGAAGACCCTCGGAGCCGTGGTCAGGCCGAATGGAAGAGCATTGAATTCCCAAACATTGTCTTGGAATGCAAATCGCAGGTACTTCTGAAAGGGAATTGACATTGGAATATGAAAATAAGCATCCTTCAGATCTATTGATACCGCCCACATGCCTTTCCTGAGCCCTGTCATCACAGCTGCTACCGTCTCCATCTGAAACCTGGGAGAAAGAATAAATTTGTTCAACGGTTTGAGATTGAGAATTGGTCTCCACCCTCCGGTACGCTTCGGAACTAGGAACATAATCGAATAGAAGCCCAGTGATGACTGATCGGCTACCAGGTGAATCGCCTTCTTCAGACGAAGCGATTCTATCTCTGACTGAATGGCAACTAGACGGTCTAATTCCCTTGGAATAGGAGTCCATATTGGAGCCGAGGTTAACGGAACTAACGATTGATGGATGAGCCAGTCCGGATCGTAGCCGTTTCTTATCCACTGACAGACTAAATAGTCGCGCACGACCTGTTCCCATTGGCTTAGGAATAGCTGAAGTCTGCCTCCGACGGAAGGAATCTGCACACAGTTGTCGGTCGAGATTAGCCGACAAGACGCTACATCGCTCGGGTGAAGATTCTCGACTCCATTTGTTTCCAAAGCCGCCGGTATTGATTCCGCCGGAAACCCGTCAGGAACGAGTCCCACGGCCGCCCCGCGGCTTCTTGTGGTATGACGGTCCGGAACCGCCGCCGCGACTATCCTTACAGTAGCCGCCACGGCCCGAACCGCCACCCTTCCTGTCGTCCTCATACGGCCTCTTACTAGAGGGCTTGTATGTGGACGAACGGCCAGGCCCTTGTGCTCCGGATGGCCTATGGGCATCACGGGCAGAAGGACGGAAGGGCGATCTAGGACGCTGCCTCTGCTGGTCCTGTCTGTGTTGACGGTAGGACTGTTGCGGCTGAGTCCTCTTGGTCGACTTCCACGACTTGCCGACCACCTCTTGCTCCGCCACCATCGATGCAACTTTAGAAAGCGCTTGTCGTGCCGAGCCGCCGAACAAGCCTGGACCAATGAAAGGCGCAGAAGATAACGCTGCCCTCATTTCCGGTCCTGGTTCCACACAATCGAGAACCATTCTCCGCCGCTCTGCTAAAGTTCTTGTGATCACCCTGGCCAGGCAATCCTGAGACAGGCGCATGGTATCCCGAACAACTCCGGGAGCAGCCTCTGGCACCTGTCCGCCGTGCAGTCCAGCATACCCTGCAGGACGGTACACCCGTGCGACAGCGCAGCCATGGCTGCCCTAGCCGCATCCTCAATGAGCGTGAGCTCATTAAACGGGTCTTTGTTGGTCTGGGAAACCAAGGGACGTGACCGCCCCTTGGCCTTCCCAGCCAACGGCCTATTCAGCGCCTCACGTTCCGCAACGGAAAGCCGTGGAACCCTGGCGTATTGATGATAGGCCTGCTCCGGAAAACGGACCCTACTCCTTATCCCCTTCGGGGCCTTGGGCAATGCATAGTCTGGCTGAACCAGACGATATGCCGCAACTTCCAACATGTCAGAAGTCTGCGTGTCCAAGGGGAGTGTAGGCATGGCCGAAGAGCCACTGGACAGAGCGCTAGCCGCACGCTCTGACATCCGCTCCATCGCCGGATCGCGCTGAGATCCTAGATCTGATGCCAACCCGAGACGATTGGTCATCCATCCAAGGACCTGCACCCATTCAGCCTCGGCGCAGAAAGCGGAATCGTCCATTAAAGAACTTCCGTTTTCATCTTCCCTCTCTCCCTTAGATGAGAGGGCCACCGACGATCCATGCTGAGCGCTATGATAAACGTCTCTGCCAGGACAGAGCGCATCCGTAGCGCGACTACCAGCGGCACCGGTATCCAACGAACCGTCGGATACGGATTCTCCGCAGTCCATCGGCTCCAACACGGGATCCGGGACTACGACCGCCTCAATCACGGCTGGCACGGTAACTCCGATAGGAGCCGCACCCAACGCCGTCGGGATAGCCGTCGGAACCGCAAACCACGGCTCCGCCGGCATATCCGGTTGCACAAGTGACGGATGAAAAATGCCCGACGGAACGTCGACATCACCATCCGCCTGGCAAACCCGTACAAATCCCGAGGGAGACCCCTGGGACGTACTCGGCATTGCCGACATTGAAAGATCCGGCATGCCGGAATCTTCCATCAACAGGAATTCTTCTTCCTCTACCGACGGCTCTTGAGCCGAGGACAGAGAAAGGTCAGGTGCATGGCCCTCAGCAAAACTAGCCGGACCACCTAATGGTTGCCCTGCACCAGCTTGCCTCACCGGACCCGTGGACTGTAATGAATCAAACATGGCCTTGAACTGGGCCGCCCATACGCCCAGTGCTGAATCCATCCTCTCATTCAGCCGACCTTCCAGTCCAACCAACGACGCCTGCTGACGCTTCACTGTCTTATCCTTCTCTATGCGCTCCAGCCTCGCCCGTCGATCCCTGTCAAACTCAGCCACCATTGCCGACGACCACTTGGCGCACACATCACACGGACTGCCGACCTTACACCTCGCACACGCCACACAGTGATGTCCAAGATACTTGCGTTTCATGAACCTGTTACACTTCTGGCACAACGTGTCCGGGTTCTTCGGTTTCTGCGAACACAGAGGAGAATTAAAACGCTGCACATGACAAGTGATGACGAGCAATACGCACAATAGACTTGATAGTTAAGATTTCTTAAACACATTAACTTTCTCTTAAATTAATGATAACAAGTCTTAGGCAGGAAATATTTGAATCTTTTTTGAGTGAAAATTTTACAAAACACAACTCAGCCTTTAACTAGCGTTAAATAACCAAGAAAACCACGCCGATCACTACAAACACCCTCGACAATGAAGCGAGAGCTAAAATCGGCGATAACAGAGTGCCTGGATACACCAAGCCAATAACGACATATTACATGGGCGCCGCCATCTTGGCTAAGGACGCATCCATCTTAGAGGAACCGAGTCGCAAGAGAAATTAACCGAGTACCCGAATTAAAACTAAAAGTTAACGGGTACAGAAGCGACTCCAACAATGGCTACCATTATAAAGCAATGTGCCAATTTAAGGAAATTTCAAACAGTCATTATGGCACGAATGTATAAATTCTAGATTGATACAACCTGCCCCTGTGATGATTTTCCAAGTTCCTCCATTAGTCCAGCGATGGTTTTCACAAACACGCGCTAAAACTGCTTAATTTATCAATTAAATGACACTCTAAACACATGCGACTTGAAACAAGCGCAAAATAGACGAATCTGACTGTGATTGGGAATGGACTCGGTACCTGCGGCTATGGTATTCCCGGACACAGTATGGGCAGGACCAGGAGAGTGCGGAGTTTTAATTGTTTATTTTGACCTAGACTAGATAATAGACATTATCATAATAGTACATCTGGTAAGTATTATTCGAAGTAGAATACTGTTACTGTCATTGATAGTAACAACTTTTACGCAAATTATTGTCAAAGTATATAAAAGTTCTCGTATTTTATCCTGGAAATAGACACACTTGTGATAGACAGTATTGAAATAAAGGCTGTCGAATTTAATGCAGTAATGCCGTAAATAGGTCTTTATGCGCTTACGCTTCCGGAGCTGGAGGACAATTGACCAGTTGCACGTGCAGACAGATTATTTTGGTTTGAGAAATCCTGGCTTGTACAGACAATAGACTAAACGAATATGGCGGTCAATAGTTACAACGATTATGGAGTCAAGATATTGCATGCTGGTTAGCATTGCACACTGGGTAGCATTGCATAATGGGTAAATTGAACAGAGATTAACAAGCATCTCATATCTTGTGCAAAAGGTTCTATATTCAATGGGACTCTAGAACTTTAAGCTATTATATTCTTTTCTTGACTCGTTAAAATGTCTGGCTAGTGAATGGGTGTTTGAAGATGAGGAGAAACTAATTTCACTGTATCAGGAACATCCCTCTCTATATGCTGTTACAGAGAAGGACTATTGTAACCGTTCGATGAAACGGAATGCTATCGAACAAATTTCTAAGACCATTGGGATGACAGGCACAGAAATAAATCTATGTTCAAATATTATTATAGCCTAAATGGTCCAATTATCCTGTATCTCAAACGATCCAAACAAAAAATAACAAAACATCTAATTTCATGTGACAATTTAAGCGCCGATGCCAGTTGACATGAGAGAGCAGGGAATTGTTAACAATCGCTCCAAGACGACATAAGCCCAACAGTTCAGAGAGTCGCCGCCAGTTGCATCGCAGCGCTCATAACCGCCTGGTGGCATAAGCATAGATGTAGGCCCTCAATCGCTCAAATACGTGGCCAGTCATTAACAATTATAATCGTTTTACTGACAAATGCCTGAAAAAGTAATTCTTTACGATATAAAACTTATTCTGATGAATATTTAAGTAGATATATTCAAGTTTTATGGCTGGCGTAAAACTGAGATAGGCGGAATTCATCGGTAAAAGGGTAATCTATAAATTCACTCGTTTTATACTGCAGTCTAGAATTAAACGGAATTCAACTAAGGCGAAATGAACTGAATACCCATAGGGTAAACAATCCAAACGCTTTGCTAATCCATAAACTATTGACAATCTGCTGTTATCATATATAATACAAAACGAGAAACGCCGATATTGAAGGCGCAGAGTGCTCTGGAGCGTTATCCCCTATTGACCGCAAGGCAGGATTATGAAGAAGAGATAAAGCACCTGCAGCATTCAGTTACATTGTTTTGAAAAGAAACAAGAGAATGCCAAAGAAACTAAATGTGGATATTTCTGAATATTTAGAAAAAATTCTGAGTGAAAACTAGTGTTGGATAATACCCCAAAATCAGTACGGTAGCCAATTGGCTGCCAATGGTGTTGACCCGGGTGTGTGGGTGTGTGGTGGCAACGGGTTGGTATTTTAGGGCCTTTATGGTTCTCATCTGACACAATAATAGTAGAGAAATAATATGCGACTTTATAACAGTAACTATATCACAAAATCCGAATCAAACATATCCTCTGACACAATAGCCATAAAACGTTCATAATTTATAGCAATAGATATAGACAATCATGACTACAAATAGGATCAATGCACAGAGCAAGTATATTGAAAGTATTCACGAATCAGCTGTACAAATATACATGATGAAAATGAGGATATATTATAAGTGTTCTGAGAGAGAGAGAGAGAGAGAGAGAGAGAGAGAGAGAGAGAGAGAGAGAGAGAGACAGAGAGAGAGAGAGAGAGAGAGAGAGAGAGAGAGAGAGAGAGAGAGAGAGAGAGAGAGAGGCTTCACGAACACGGTCAGCCGAATGCCACAAGTATATTACCATTTGCACAAAATACTTCACCAAATCTCTTGATCAAAGTCAGCATTCTCCTGTGCTGAAGTATGCCAAGGTCTGATCGATGGGCGCCGCTCTCTTCTGAAGCGACGACCTCCGCTCATATCAGGGCCAGATGATTGCTTTGAAATTAAGTATTGATATTCAAATGTGCTAAATAGCAATTTTTTCAAGGAATATGTATATATGTACATATATACAAGGTATTCTTATATCCCAGGACGCACACATATGCACGCGCGCACGAAAACAAGCACTATTCAGTAGTCTTTTAGTTTACATCAAAGAACAATATTTAACTTGGTTTCATCGGTAGCCACAGCTGCATAAGACAGCAGTGGCTGCTTATCAAACCACTGCACATATTCATCATATATTAAAACTGTATATTCCTTTTCATTTGAACCGGTTGAAAATAACGTTGATAAATTTACATAGTGATATCATCTTCATCCGTTTTTGTTCACTCATGGGTTGATATATTTTAACAGTATTTGGATTTACTATAAAGTATCTATCTATATACGTTTTTATTTCTACAATTAGAAATGGACATTCGAAAAAATAATGAAACTCATCTCCCAGTGTGTTTTGATTGCATAATGTGCAAACACGCTCATGTCTAGCGAGATGTTCAAATCACCCAACCTCTATTGGTTGCCTGTGATTAGAAGCTCTAAATTTACATAGAATTGTTGACAGAGTCTGAGGAAGCGAGGTTAAATACGTTTCTGGTGTAAAAGTTTCTTTATAGATTCTGTACGATGTGCAAATACTGCTGTTAAAAACTTCACCTCTCCATTTCTGGATATATTGGCCAGACAGTACTGGCTTTGTAGTGAGCTTTAACCATTCAGCCTGGCCTGGATTGTGACTATGATACATCGGATAACCCAGTATTATCCAGGAGTGTTTTCACATGTGATATCCATGGCCATTGAGATTCGTTATTTTCATGCTAGCGTAGTTGCAATCGGTATAGGTTATATGAGTCTTTGGACATTTTCCCACCTAATAATTTTACCCAGTATGTGGTTATATCCTATTATTAATTCTTTACCCAACGGAAAATGGCGAAGTTCGCCATAAACCATTGCAGAATGTGTATAGTTTTTAACTCCTAAAATAATTTAAAGAATTTTTTCTGTTATTTCTCAGCCAGAGTGACATTCTCAAAGCCCCAGATCCATAGAGCGTGATCGGGCATACCATAGAATCGAAAAGTTCTAGCAGTATATCCATCGGTAAATGGAGAGGTTGGTTTTGAAATTAAGGTGAACATAGCTCTACTGACTTTTTCATGCATGTGCTCTATAACCCTAGTAAACTTGCCATTGTATGCTAATAGTATACCTAAATATGGGTATTCGAACACGATTTCTACATCTTCATTGCTGAGCGTAAATTTTGGTCAGTTTCTGAGCTTGCCTCTAGAGAATACCATACATTTAATCTTGGAAACGTTATTAGACAATTTCCATGCGTTGCAGTAGTCATGTAGCGCGTTTAAGGATTTTTTAGTTCCAGTGAGTCAACGCTCTCATTTTAACACCAAGTCTTTTATATACGACTACTCAATATTCATGAAAATGTAAATTATATATTCCACAGTCTAAACACACCTCTAACATTCGACTTTATCTCTGTTTCGCAGAGAATACAGAGTAGTTGCTACTTAGCGGTAGCTTTCGATTCATCACTGGCCTTGCATACATAAAAAATAGTATTACGCAACTTATTTGTTTGACGTCATGATATAATATTTTTTGCAGTTTCTGTCCTCCCGGCGTGTAGCTCTTTGATGTTTACCATCGTCGATAGTCGTGGCGCTAATATTTTGCTTGTAGCCGGCAACTGTTTAGACATATTTAAGATTTTGTGAGTTCTTTCCAATTGGATTGTTTCGTAATTATAATGATTCCATAAAGTTAAAAATAATCACCCGCTCAAACCAGTTTCCATTAAAACAACAAATGATAACAAATACGGATAACAAAGACGGGGTCGGAATTTGTGTATAAGAATTAAAATCAACTAATAACACACCGGGACAATTATATTACAAACAAAAATACTGAAAATTTCCAAATTTATTTATATCTCGGAGGTAATGTATCTTTAATAATTGTAGACTTTTGGAAGCATAAATCGTGTGCCTCGATGTAATGAAACGAAATAAATCTTAGCATATGATGATTTCATTCCATACAATGTATTAAAAGTTTTAGTTGTGAATTTGAACTGGGGACTCGTGTCTCTAATTCAACTTCAGAACTTAAAAAATTGTATTAATTAATACGTGATGAAATCATCATATGTTAAGATTTATTTTCGTTTCTTTACGTCTAGGCCCACAATTTAACCCTCCAATTTTCAGGCATTTTGCGGTGACTATACACCTTTAACACTTTCGTGACAAAAGCGGCCAAGACCGGCCTCTGTAGTGGTTTTGCGTAATGTCAATTTGCAGGGCAAGAGAAGTCTATTTTTGAAATTTTACCACTGAAATGACTGGCTCGGTAACAGAGCCAGTCATTACAGTGGTAAATTGTCAAAAATAGTCTTCTCTTGGCCTGCAAATGGACATTCAATAAGTAAATATTTTAATTTTTCGAAGAAATTTAGTCATTAAAGGGTTAAATAAAATATATTGTAACCAATGTATATGTTCACTTTAATTCCCGTTTTGAACTTGTCTGGTATTGTGTGAAAGTTAAGTAGCCTTAATCTAGTGTTGTTTCACTCATAGACTAGTGACTTTACTAGCCTACAAAACATACTGGAACTTAGAATAAACTATATAGCTATTGCCTGCTATAGTGAGGTGAACTAGACTGTGGCTGTTCTCTCCGGCTGATAGGAGTGACAATAGAGGAATCCAATCTGTCAGTCAAATATATGACGTCATAATGACTTACGTCACATGTCGGTTGAGGCAGCAATCAATTGCGTCACGAATGGCGTATCTAAGTCTGTCATAAACGTTTAATAATCTGTCAAGTTGTACGAATTATATGGCTTTACAATTTAATAAACTATTAAATATTTTGAAACTAATTTGACTCCGCGCTGTTGCTGCCATAGTTAGTTTCAAAATACTCAACGCTTACTTGCACAGTTTTCTGGAAATTGAGGTTCAGTGAGTTCAGTGTTCGATCGACCACAACACGGAAACGCGTGGGCGGACCTTAGATAGGAATGGGCGGGGCATATCTAAAACAGGATTCATGCATTTCCTTCAGCCGCAATCAGTTTTCTTCAGTAACTTTCTCCACATCGGCCTTCTCTTTGTGAGTATCCTAAGCTCGGTTATCCTCTCTTTGTAATTACTGGTCTTAGATTACGTTTTTAGCTGTAATCTCAAAACAGATTGACATTATACCGCTTTATACATGCCTGACATTTACTCGCATCTAGAACTGATAATGAACCTTTCCATTTTTAGCTATGCCCCGCCCATCACTAGCTAAACCCCACCCACAACTCGCCGTGTTGGGATTGATCGATCCCCGAATGCCTTAGCTATCAATTTCCTGAAAACTATACATTGAAGCTGTTGAATATTTTGTAACTAATTTGACTGGGTGCTGTTGCTGTCTATGGCAGCAACAGCGCCCAGTCAAATTAGTTTTAAAATATTCAACAGAATATTTATTAAATAGTAAAAGCAAACAATTTGTAGAACGACGCATAGACCGTCTTCAAATATGCGTTCGTGACGTACTTATCGACGTCATTCATGACGCCATTCATTATGATGTCATTCTACACGTCACGCAGTTCATTATGACGTAATATGGTGGGTGGGTACTCTGGAAAGGTGAATTCAAATGCTTTCTAAACGACCATAATCTCTGGCATTCCAAGAACACTTCTAAACATTTACCATCGATGACGGGCTACCCTCACAGAAAAGTGGACTGTAGCGTATAGTGTGCAAACTGCCGAGTATGAGATTATGTTGTGTGGCCATCTGTGCTTCTGACTGGTAAGTATTTGCGACGACAAGCATCAAGATTGTTCAAGAGCGCCTTTGCCAAACAGGATTACGACCCACATGGCATTATATAGTTGCATCTTGGACGTTCATGGAAATAAGAATAATAGCGCGGCGAATACACGGCTTCCCGAATGACTGGTAAGCAATGTCTCACAAAGTTTTGCAATATCGGGTGAACTGCAAAGGAGGGACATCACGCGTCATCAACTTCTCTTCGCATCAGCCTAAAGTACCTTCATGATTCGTCCACTTTGTATCGGACGGGTACGCATGTACGAACACAGTTTTAGCTTTCTTCCTAAAGAAGCGTGTATCCCGGTGTCGCTGTACTGTTTTGGGACTATTAGAAGAAGTTCATTAAGGGGATCCTTTTCTTTAGTGATGAAATCAACACCATCTGCGTGCTCCATCTTTAATGGCATATCACGCTTTCAGATTGCAGGATTAGATCTTGTCGAATATTCTGGAGCAGATGTTAGAGATGGAGCGGAGAAACATGAGAACAGCGTTGCTGACAAAACAGCTCCCTGTGACGATCATATTGATATGTCTAGATTACAGTAAAATCTCGTTAGTGACAGCGTGTACAGTTATTTCACTATCATCATGAATATTCTGCCATCCTCCTGAGAGATATAGGCGCGCAGAATAATACTAAAATATTACACTAAAACACAATATGAGATAGTTCACCAGACTAGAGTATAGTAGACTAGGTCTCTAATAGAGGAGTCCAAACTGTTGATCAAGTATATGACGTCAACATAAATTACGCCACATGTAGGCTGACGTCACAATCAACTACGTAATCAATGACGTGCCTAAGTCTGTCAGGAACTTTCAAAAGTCCGTCAGTTGTACGAATTTTATGGCCTTATTATTTAATAAACACGCTGTTGAATATTTAAAAGATATTTTGACTAGTCACTGTTGCACCCAGTCAAATTAGTTTCAAAATATTCAACAGCTTACTTGTATACTTTTCTGGACATTGAGATTCGTCGAGTTCTGGGTTCGATAGACCCCAACGCGGGAAAAGTGTGAGCGGAGATTAGCTGGAGATGGGCGAGGCATAGCGAAAAACGGGATTCATCCATTGTGCAAGCACAAATTGTACTACAGTAATATTAAAACACGCTTGAGTACGTGTCGGTAACCTGCCATAGAGTAGCGTGCATTAGCTTACGGAGGCAACAACTTAGTACGCATCAGTAACCTGCCATAGACCAGCGTGTATTAGCTTACAGAGACAATACCTTAGTACGTGCCAGTAACTTGCCATAGAGCAGCGTGCATTAGCTTACAGAAACAATAACTTAGTACGTGTCAGTAACCTGCCATAGAGCAGCGTGCATTAGTTTACAGAAACAATAACTTAGTACGTGCCAGTAACTTGCCATAGAGCAGCGTGGATTAGCTTACAGAAACAATAACTTAGTACGTGCCAGTAACTTGCCATAGAGCAGCGTACATTAGCTTACAGAAACAATAACTTAGTACGTGCCAGTAACCTGCCATAGAGCATCGTGCATTGGCTTACAGAGACAATAAGTTAGTACGTGTCAGTAACCTGCCATAGAGTAGTGTGCATTAGACTACAGAGACAATAACTTAGTACGAATCAGTAATGTGCCATAGAGCATCGTGCATTAGTTTACTGAGACAATAACTTAGTACGCGTCAGTAACCTGCCATAGAGCAGTGTGCATTAGTTTACAGAGACAATAACTTAGTACGTGTCAGTAACCTTCCATAGGGCAGCATGTATTCGCTTACAGAGACAATAACTTAGTACGCGTCAATAACCTGCCATAGAGCAACGTGTATTAGCTTACAGAGACAATAACTTAGTACTTGTCAGTAGCCTGGCATAGAGCAGCGTGCATTAGCTTACACAGACAATAACTTAGTATGTGTCAGTAACTGACATAGAGCAACGTCTATTAGTGTACAGGGACAATAACTCGTCAGTAACCTGACATAGAGCAGCGTGCATTGATTTACAGAGACAATAACTGAGTACGTGTCAGTAACCTGCGATAGAGCAGTGTGCATTAGCTTACAGAAACAATAATTTAATATGCGTCAGTAACCAGCCATAGAGCAGCGTGCATTGGCTGACATAGACAATAACTTAGAATGCGTCGATAACATGCCATAGAGCAGTGTGCATTAGCTTACAGTGACAATAACTTAATACGCGTCAGTAACCTGCCATAGAGCATCGTGCATTAGCTTACCGAGACAACAACTTAGTACGCATCAGTAACCTGCCCTAGAGACACGTGCATTAGCTTACAGAGACAATAACGTACTACGTGTCAGTAACCTGCAATAGAGCAGTGTTCATTATCTTACAGAGACAATAACTTAATACGCGTCAGTAACCTGCCATAGAGTAACGTGTATTAGCCTACAGAGACAATAACTTAGTACGTGTCAGTAACCTGCCATAGAGTAACGTTATTAGCCTACAGAGACAATAACTTAGTACGTGTCAGTAACCTGCCATAGAGCAACGTGCATTGGCTTACAGAGACAATAACTTAGTACGTGCCAGTAACCTGCCATAGAGTAGTCTGCATTAGCTTACAGAGACAATAACTTAGTACGAATCAGTAACCTGCCATAGAGCATCGTGCATTAGTTTACCGAGACAAAAACTTAGTACGCGTCAGTAACCTGCCATAGAGCAGTGTGCATTAGTTTACAGAGACAATAACTTAGTACGTGTCAGTAACCTTCCATAGGGCAGCGTGCATTCGCTTACAGAGACAATAACTTAGTACGCGTCAATAACCTGCCATAGAGAAACGTGTATTAGCTTACAGAGACAATAACTTAGTACGTGTCAATAGCCTGGCATAGAGCAGCGTGCATTAGCTTACACAGACAATAACTTAGTATGTGTCAGGAACCTGACATAGAGCAACGTCTATTAGTGTACAGAGACAATAACTCGTCAGTAAACTGACATAGAGCAGCGTGCATTGATTTACAGAGACAATAACTGAGTACGTGTCAGTAACCTGACATAGAGCAGTGTGCATTAGCTTACAGAAACAATAATTTAGTACGTGCCAGTAACCAGCCATAGAGCAGCGTGCATTGGCTGACATAGACAATAACTTAGAATGCGTCGATAACCTGCCATAGAGCAGTGTGCATTAGCTTACAGTGACAATAACTTAATACGCGTCAGTAAACTGCCATAGAGCATCGTGCATTAGCATACCGAGACAACAACTTAGTACGCATCAGTAACCTGCCCTAGAGACTCGTGGATTAGCTTACAGAGAGAATAACGTACTACGTGTCAGTAACCTGCAATAGAGCAGTGTTCATTATCTTACAGAGACAATAACTTAATACGCGTCAGTAACCTGCCATAGAGTAACGTGTATTAGCCTGCAGAGACAAAAACTTAGTACGTGTCAGTAACCTGCCATAGAGTAACGTGTATTAGCCTACAGAGACAATAACTTAGTACGTATCAGTAACCTGCCATAGAGCAACGTGCATTGGCTTACAGAGACAATAACTTAGTACGTTTCAGTAACCTGCCATAGAGTAGTGTGCATTATCTTACAGAGACAATAACTTAGTACGCATCAGTAACCTGCCATAGAGCATCGTGCATTAGTTTACCGAGACACTAACTTAGTACGCGTCAGTAACCTGCCATAGAGCAGTGTGCATTAGTTTACAGAGACAATAACTTAGTACATGTCAATAACCTTCCATAGGGCAGCGTGCATTCGCTTACAGAGACAATAACTTAGTACGCATCAATAACCTGCCATAGAGCAACGTGTATTAGCTTACAGAGACAATAACTTAGTACGTGTCAGTAGCCTGGCATAGAGCAGTGTGCATTAGCTTACACAGACAATAACTTAGTATGTGTCAGTAACCTGACATAGAGCAACGTCTATTAGTGTACAGAGACAATAACTCGTCAGTAACCTGACATAGAGCAGCGTGCATTGATTTACAGAGACAATAACTGAGTACGTGTCAGTAACCTGCCATAGAGCAGTGTGCATTAGCTTACAGAAACAATAATTTACTATGCGTCAGTAACCAGCCATAGAGCAGCGTGCATTGGCTGACATAGACAATAACTTAGAATGCGTCAATAACCTGCCATAGAGCATCGTGCATTAGCTTACCGAGACAACAACTTCGTACGCATCAGTAACCTGCCCTAGAGACACGTGCATTAGCTTACAGAGACAATAACGTACTACGTGTCAGTAACCTGCAATAGAGCAGTGTTCATTATCTTACAGAGACAATAACTTAATACGCGTCAGTAACCTGCCATGGAGTAACGTGTATTAACCAACAGAGACAATAACTTAGTACGTGTCAGTAACCTGCCATAGAGTAGCGTGCATTAGCTTACGGAGGCAACAACTTAGTACGCATCAGTAACCTACCATAGACCAGCGTGTATTAGCTTACAGAGACAATACCTTAGTACGTGCCAGTAACTTGCCATAGAGCAGCGTGCATTAGATTACAGAAACAATAACTTAGTACGTGTCAGTAACCTGCCATAGAGCAGCGTGCATTAGTTTACAGAAACAATAACTTAGTACGTGCCAGTAACTTGCCATAGAGCAGCGTGGATTAGCTTACAGAAACAATAACTTAGTACGTGCCAGTAACTTGCCATAGAGCAGCGTGCATTAGCTTACAGAAACAATAACTTAGTACGTGCCAGTAACCTGCCATAGAGCAACGTGCATTGGCTTACAGAGACAATAACTTAGTATGTGTCAGTAACCTGCCATAGAGTAGTGTGCATTAGCTTACAGAGACAATAACTTAGTACGCATCAGTAACGTGCCATAGAGCATCGTGCATTAGTTTACCGAGACAAAAACTTAGTACGCGTCAGTAACCTGCCATAGAGCAATGTGCATTAGTTTACAGAGACAATAACTAAGTACGTGTCAGTAACCTTCCATAGGGCAGCGTGCATTCACTTACAGAGACAATAACTTAGTACGCATCAATAACCTGCCATAGAGCAACGTGTATTAGCTTACAGAGACAATAACTTAGTACGTGTCAGTAGCCTGGCATAGAGCAGCGTGCATTACCTTACACAGACAATAACTTAGTATGTGTCAGTAACCTGACATAGAGCAACGTCTATTAGTGTACATAGACAATAACTCGTCAGTAACCTGACATAGAGCAGCGTGCATTGATTTACAGAGACAATAATTGAGTACATGTCAGTAACCTGCCATAGAGCAGTGTGCATTAGCTTACAGAAACAAAAATTTAATATGCGTCAGTAACCAGCCATAGAGCAGCGTGTATTGGCTGACATAGACAATAACTTAGAATGCGTCGATAACCTGCCATAGAGCAGTGTGCATTAGCTTACAGTGACAATAACTTAATACTCGTCAATAACCTGCCATAGAGCATCGTGCATTAGCTTACCGAGACAACAACTTAGTACGCATCAGTAACCTGCCCTAGAGACCCGTGCATTAGCTTACAGAGACAATAACGTACTACGTGTCAGTAACCTGCAATAGAGCAGTGTTCATTATCTTACAGAGACAATAACTTAATATGCGTCAGTAACCTGCCATAGAGTAACGTGTATTAGCCTACAGAGACAATAACTGAGTACGTGTCAGTAACCTGCCATAGAGTAACATGTATTAGCCTACAGAGACAATAACTTAGTACGTGTCAGTAACCTGCCATAGAGTAACGTGTATTATCCCACAGAGACAATAACTTAGTACGTGTCAGTAACCTGCCATAGAGTACCGTGTATTATCCCACAGAGACAATAACTTAGTACGTGTCAGTAACCTGCCATAGAGTAATGTGTATTAGCTTACAGAGACAATAACTTAGTACGTGTCAGTAACCTGCCATAGAGCAGCGTGCATTAGTTTACAGAAACAATAACTTAGTACGTGCCAGTAACTTGCCATAGAGCAGCGTGGATTAGCTTACAGAAACAATAACTTAGTACGTGCCAGTAACTTGCCATAGAGCAGCGTACATTAGCTTACAGAAACAATAACTTAGTACGTGCCAGTAACCTGCCATAGAGCATCGTGCATTGGCTTACAGAGACAATAAGTTAGTACGTGTCAGTAACCTGCCATAGAGTAGTGTGCATTAGACTACAGAGACAATAACTTAGTACGAATCAGTAATGTGCCATAGAGCATCGTGCATTAGTTTACTGAGACAATAACTTAGTACGCGTCAGTAACCTGCCATAGAGCAGTGTGCATTAGTTTACAGAGACAATAACTTAGTACGTGTCAGTAACCTTCCATAGGGCAGCATGTATTCGCTTACAGAGACAATAACTTAGTACGCGTCAATAACCTGCCATAGAGCAACGTGTATTAGCTTACAGAGACAATAACTTAGTACTTGTCAGTAGCCTGGCATAGAGCAGCGTGCATTAGCTTACACAGACAATAACTTAGTATGTGTCAGTAACTGACATAGAGCAACGTCTATTAGTGTACAGGGACAATAACTCGTCAGTAACCTGACATAGAGCAGCGTGCATTGATTTACAGAGACAATAACTGAGTACGTGTCAGTAACCTGCGATAGAGCAGTGTGCATTAGCTTACAGAAACAATAATTTAATATGCGTCAGTAACCAGCCATAGAGCAGCGTGCATTGGCTGACATAGACAATAACTTAGAATGCGTCGATAACATGCCATAGAGCAGTGTGCATTAGCTTACAGTGACAATAACTTAATACGCGTCAGTAACCTGCCATAGAGCATCGTGCATTAGCTTACCGAGACAACAACTTAGTACGCATCAGTAACCTGCCCTAGAGACACGTGCATTAGCTTACAGAGACAATAACGTACTACGTGTCAGTAACCTGCAATAGAGCAGTGTTCATTATCTTACAGAGACAATAACTTAATACGCGTCAGTAACCTGCCATAGAGTAACGTGTATTAGCCTACAGAGACAATAACTTAGTACGTGTCAGTAACCTGCCATAGAGTAACGTTATTAGCCTACAGAGACAATAACTTAGTACGTGTCAGTAACCTGCCATAGAGCAACGTGCATTGGCTTACAGAGACAATAACTTAGTACGTGCCAGTAACCTGCCATAGAGTAGTCTGCATTAGCTTACAGAGACAATAACTTAGTACGAATCAGTAACCTGCCATAGAGCATCGTGCATTAGTTTACCGAGACAAAAACTTAGTACGCGTCAGTAACCTGCCATAGAGCAGTGTGCATTAGTTTACAGAGACAATAACTTAGTACGTGTCAGTAACCTTCCATAGGGCAGCGTGCATTCGCTTACAGAGACAATAACTTAGTACGCGTCAATAACCTGCCATAGAGAAACGTGTATTAGCTTACAGAGACAATAACTTAGTACGTGTCAATAGCCTGGCATAGAGCAGCGTGCATTAGCTTACACAGACAATAACTTAGTATGTGTCAGGAACCTGACATAGAGCAACGTCTATTAGTGTACAGAGACAATAACTCGTCAGTAAACTGACATAGAGCAGCGTGCATTGATTTACAGAGACAATAACTGAGTACGTGTCAGTAACCTGACATAGAGCAGTGTGCATTAGCTTACAGAAACAATAATTTAGTACGTGCCAGTAACCAGCCATAGAGCAGCGTGCATTGGCTGACATAGACAATAACTTAGAATGCGTCGATAACCTGCCATAGAGCAGTGTGCATTAGCTTACAGTGACAATAACTTAATACGCGTCAGTAAACTGCCATAGAGCATCGTGCATTAGCATACCGAGACAACAACTTAGTACGCATCAGTAACCTGCCCTAGAGACTCGTGGATTAGCTTACAGAGAGAATAACGTACTACGTGTCAGTAACCTGCAATAGAGCAGTGTTCATTATCTTACAGAGACAATAACTTAATACGCGTCAGTAACCTGCCATAGAGTAACGTGTATTAGCCTGCAGAGACAAAAACTTAGTACGTGTCAGTAACCTGCCATAGAGTAACGTGTATTAGCCTACAGAGACAATAACTTAGTACGTATCAGTAACCTGCCATAGAGCAACGTGCATTGGCTTACAGAGACAATAACTTAGTACGTTTCAGTAACCTGCCATAGAGTAGTGTGCATTATCTTACAGAGACAATAACTTAGTACGCATCAGTAACCTGCCATAGAGCATCGTGCATTAGTTTACCGAGACACTAACTTAGTACGCGTCAGTAACCTGCCATAGAGCAGTGTGCATTAGTTTACAGAGACAATAACTTAGTACATGTCAATAACCTTCCATAGGGCAGCGTGCATTCGCTTACAGAGACAATAACTTAGTACGCATCAATAACCTGCCATAGAGCAACGTGTATTAGCTTACAGAGACAATAACTTAGTACGTGTCAGTAGCCTGGCATAGAGCAGTGTGCATTAGCTTACACAGACAATAACTTAGTATGTGTCAGTAACCTGACATAGAGCAACGTCTATTAGTGTACAGAGACAATAACTCGTCAGTAACCTGACATAGAGCAGCGTGCATTGATTTACAGAGACAATAACTGAGTACGTGTCAGTAACCTGCCATAGAGCAGTGTGCATTAGCTTACAGAAACAATAATTTACTATGCGTCAGTAACCAGCCATAGAGCAGCGTGCATTGGCTGACATAGACAATAACTTAGAATGCGTCAATAACCTGCCATAGAGCATCGTGCATTAGCTTACCGAGACAACAACTTCGTACGCATCAGTAACCTGCCCTAGAGACACGTGCATTAGCTTACAGAGACAATAACGTACTACGTGTCAGTAACCTGCAATAGAGCAGTGTTCATTATCTTACAGAGACAATAACTTAATACGCGTCAGTAACCTGCCATGGAGTAACGTGTATTAACCAACAGAGACAATAACTTAGTACGTGTCAGTAACCTGCCATAGAGTAGCGTGCATTAGCTTACGGAGGCAACAACTTAGTACGCATCAGTAACCTACCATAGACCAGCGTGTATTAGCTTACAGAGACAATACCTTAGTACGTGCCAGTAACTTGCCATAGAGCAGCGTGCATTAGATTACAGAAACAATAACTTAGTACGTGTCAGTAACCTGCCATAGAGCAGCGTGCATTAGTTTACAGAAACAATAACTTAGTACGTGCCAGTAACTTGCCATAGAGCAGCGTGGATTAGCTTACAGAAACAATAACTTAGTACGTGCCAGTAACTTGCCATAGAGCAGCGTGCATTAGCTTACAGAAACAATAACTTAGTACGTGCCAGTAACCTGCCATAGAGCAACGTGCATTGGCTTACAGAGACAATAACTTAGTATGTGTCAGTAACCTGCCATAGAGTAGTGTGCATTAGCTTACAGAGACAATAACTTAGTACGCATCAGTAACGTGCCATAGAGCATCGTGCATTAGTTTACCGAGACAAAAACTTAGTACGCGTCAGTAACCTGCCATAGAGCAATGTGCATTAGTTTACAGAGACAATAACTAAGTACGTGTCAGTAACCTTCCATAGGGCAGCGTGCATTCACTTACAGAGACAATAACTTAGTACGCATCAATAACCTGCCATAGAGCAACGTGTATTAGCTTACAGAGACAATAACTTAGTACGTGTCAGTAGCCTGGCATAGAGCAGCGTGCATTACCTTACACAGACAATAACTTAGTATGTGTCAGTAACCTGACATAGAGCAACGTCTATTAGTGTACATAGACAATAACTCGTCAGTAACCTGACATAGAGCAGCGTGCATTGATTTACAGAGACAATAATTGAGTACATGTCAGTAACCTGCCATAGAGCAGTGTGCATTAGCTTACAGAAACAAAAATTTAATATGCGTCAGTAACCAGCCATAGAGCAGCGTGTATTGGCTGACATAGACAATAACTTAGAATGCGTCGATAACCTGCCATAGAGCAGTGTGCATTAGCTTACAGTGACAATAACTTAATACTCGTCAATAACCTGCCATAGAGCATCGTGCATTAGCTTACCGAGACAACAACTTAGTACGCATCAGTAACCTGCCCTAGAGACCCGTGCATTAGCTTACAGAGACAATAACGTACTACGTGTCAGTAACCTGCAATAGAGCAGTGTTCATTATCTTACAGAGACAATAACTTAATATGCGTCAGTAACCTGCCATAGAGTAACGTGTATTAGCCTACAGAGACAATAACTGAGTACGTGTCAGTAACCTGCCATAGAGTAACATGTATTAGCCTACAGAGACAATAACTTAGTACGTGTCAGTAACCTGCCATAGAGTAACGTGTATTATCCCACAGAGACAATAACTTAGTACGTGTCAGTAACCTGCCATAGAGTACCGTGTATTATCCCACAGAGACAATAACTTAGTACGTGTCAGTAACCTGCCATAGAGTAATGTGTATTAGCTTACAGAGACAATAACTTAGTACGTGTCATTAACCTGCCATAGAGTAACGTGTATTAGCCTACAGAGACAATAACTTAGTACGTGTCAGTAACCTGCCATAGAGTAACGTGTATTATCCCACAGAGACAATAACTTAGTACGTGTCAGTAACCTGCCATAGAGTACCGTGTATTATCCCACAGAGACAATAACTTAGTACGTGTCAGTAACCTGCCATAGAGTAATGTGTATTAGCTTACAGAGACAATAACTTAGTACGTGTCATTAACCTGCCATAGAGTAACGTGTATTAGCCTACAGAGACAATAACTTAGCATCACGTGCACTATAGTATTCGGTCGCCAGCCAACTTCCCACAAGTCATTGCACTTACTACTACTGTTTAACGTTAAACGGAACACATTACGAGGTGCATTGTTCCGGTTATGGTTAAACAGCAGCAATTAGTGCAATGAATTGTGGGAAGTTGACTGGGGACCGACTATTAGTGACACGTACAATGCAGAACAGTACGGTACACTAAAATACACGTGAGTACAACAGATACGATACCTTAGTATAATAAACTAGACTGTTGTAACACAGAGTTAAGTAGAATAAAATATAGTACACTAGACTGAATGGAGACATCTCATCTGTCACTCAAGTATATGACGTCATAATTAATTACGTCACCTGATAGCTGACGCTACAATCATAATGACGTGTAGCTTCGCCCTAGTCAACTTAGTTTCAAACTATTCACGAATTCACGTGTATAATTGTCTTCAAATTGGCATTCTGAGAATTTGGGTTTCAAACTTCAAACTTTATAAATCGATTCCAAGACGCGTAAAGAATGGGCTTACCCTTGCTAGAAATGGGCGGGGCATAGGTAGAAACTGGCGGGGCATAGGTAGAAATGGATCCCTCTATTAATGCATAGCACTCATACAACCATCGGTTGGCATACTATAAGTTAGCGCCCAGTAATCTGCGTTATCATGTGACTTATACTATCAATTGTATTCGACTCTAGGATAATATATTATACTGTTGTCTAGTTTACTTTGTATTCTTATTTACCAACTGCCTTATACCGCTTGCAATAACAGATTCTTTGCTGCATATTGCTCTATACTATGTTGATGCATCCTATTCTATTGTGGTGTAGCTTAGTCTGCTGTCATACACGTTACGCTTGGATAATATACTGTACCCTTAGTACCGAGTTTCCAGTCTACTCTCCTGTACTCTAGCGCAACATGATGTATTTAAGCTATTGCCTAATTTTTGAAAATAAATGACATTTTATAAATATCACACAGGTGCGATAGAACGTATCATAAATCACAGTTTTGTGTGCCATCCTTCAATTAACTGAAGTTATGATTAGGTTTTTGTACAGAAATTAAAGCAGTGAGCTTGTCAAATTAGGAGTTCCTTTAACTGACCATTTTAAAAATGAATTAAAGCAACAGACACTGGGAGTTTCCTTTAACTGACCATTCTATTAGCACACATTTTGAAATTGCCTGATCTGGTGAAAGTCTCGTAGATTAATAATTACTCGATATTAATATAATAATGGCGCTATTGTTTCAGGCTAGAATCCGTGATTAGAGAATGGCATGCAAACCCGATTGGTAGAGAATGCCGTGCAAATCGGATTGGTAGGGAATGGAATGCAAACCCGATTGGTGGAGAATGGCATGCAAACCCGATTGGTATGGGAATGCCATGCAAACCCGATTGGTAGAGAATGGCATGGACACCTGTTTGATAGATAACATGCAACACCGATTGGTAGAGAATGGCATACAAACAAGGTTGTTAGAAAATGGCCTACACACCGGATTGTTAGAGAATGTCGAGCAAAGCCGATTGACATTGGTGATTTATGAATTACAAATAGGTTTTTAAGTGCAAAATGAATTTTGGGATATCTGGAATCACGTCTGCTAGCAACGTACACAAATCAGCAACATGTTTATATGTCTGCCTGGTGAATTCCTGCAGACTACATTTTTCATGGGGCTAAACTCTGGATATGCTGAATATTTTGAAAGCAACTTGACTGAAAGTTGTCGGTGTTCAGTCAAATTGTTTTCAAAATATTCAGCAGGTTCAGAGTTACTGTCCAGTTTCAGCAAATGTCAGGCAATGTTTCAGCAAATGTCAGGCAATGTTTCAGCAAATGTCAGGCAATGTTTCAGCAAATGTTAGGCAATGTTTCAGCAAATGTCAGGCAATGTTTCAGCAAATGTCAGGTAATGTTTCAGCAAATGCCAGGTAATGTTTCAGCAAATGTCAGGAAATGTTTCAGCAAATGTCAGGCAATGTTTCAGCAAACGTCAGGTAATGTTTCAGCAAATGTCAGGCAATGTTTCAGCAAATGTCAGGTAATGTTTCAGCAAATGTCAGGCAATGTTTCAGCAAACGTCAGGTAATGTTTCAGCAAATGTCAGGTAATGTTTCAGCAAATGTCAGGTAATGTTTCAGCAAATGTCATGCAATGTTTCAGCAAATGTCAGGCAATGTTTCAGCAAATGTCAGGTAATGTTTCAGCAAATGTCAGGTAATGTTTCAGCAAATGTCAGGTAATGTTTCAGCAAATGTCAGGCAATGTTTCAGCAAATGTCAGGCAATGTTTCAGCAAATGTCAGGCAATGTTTCAGCAAATGTCAGGTAATGTTTCAGCAAATGTCAGGCAATGTTTCAGCAAACGTCAGGTAATGTTTCAGCAAATGTCAGGCAATGTTTCAGCAAATGTCAGGTAATGTTTCAGCAAATGTCAGGTAATGTTTCAGCAAATGTCAGGTAATGTTTCAGCAAATGTCAGGTAATGTTTCAGCAAATTTCAGGCAATGTTTCAGCAAATGTCAGGCAATGTTTCAGCAAATGTCAGGTAATGTTTCAGCAAATGTCAGGTAATGTTTCAGCAAATGTCAGGTAATTTTTCAGCAAATGTCAGGCAATGTTTCAGCAAATGTCAGGTAATGTTTCAGCAAATGTCAGGTAATGTTTCAGCAAATGTTGTTTCCGAACCTAGAGTACAGCTCTTAAATAAGTAAACACGTTTCCAAAACAAATACAGAAACATATTACTGAGTAAGAAATGTTCTGTTCAATATTTTGAATATAATTATACATTGCTGCCCTGTAGGTGGTGCTTAGAATACACCTTCCGTATCCTCAGCGTGTCATGAGAGGCGACTAAAGGAGGTAAGGATGAGGTAAACCTGACAGAAACCTCGAGTGCTGAAGACGGAGGTTCCAGGCCGCACGGCGCACTCGAATAAACCATGGATCCACGCACTTAACGCTTATGATCATGTCGATAGTTACTTACAGGACTGGCGGTATGATCAGCGAACGAAAAGAAGAAGAATTGGTACGGTTATATGTCTCTACTCTGGACACGGCTGTTCCAATCAAGTATTGTGCGGATCAGTTCCCTACGTACGATCAAACCTGGGATCAGAGAAAACCGATCTACACCGTACTTGGTTGTACTAGGACCCAACAGTCATTCCTCATCTCATATAGAACTGTCCTGGCGGCCGTCTCTTAGACGTACCGCGGTGCACATAAACCCATGCACCTTATTTACTTTTTCTACATATTACCATGGCAATCACATCTTGCCTAACAGAACTAGCACAAAAGACATAAATGAATGGGTTCAATGCTGAATTCATATATATCATATTTAGTGAAATCGAGTCAAGAATTGTGTGGTATGGAGAATATGGTAAGCCGAAAACCTGATGTATGTAGGTGTGGATTAGTTGTGGCATACACGATGCACAGAAAGCAACGATGACTAATGTCACCGCTCGTGCGTCCGTCGTTTGTCGTCCACCTTTATCATGCTCTGATTCAGAAGCAGCTTTCTTTCCCTGTCTCCGAACGAGGATATGTTTGGCTATGTGGAATGAGCCGATTATGATACTCGGGAGAAGCAAATACATGTTCTCCATCAGTAACTGTCTCTTTCTCATCTGTATGTCAAATTCACAGACAATGACTGAGGCACCTTTGTAAGGGAACACACCTGATATCACGTATGGATTAATGAGCATTGTTAGACAGGTGAATGTCAATGTTGCTGGCCAGACAATGGCGCATATTCTCGCTACGAAACTCACAGTGACTTTGGCACGGGCTGCAAGCGGAAACACCAGTTGATAGAACCTGAAAGGAAAAGTTGATTTTGGTGATATATTTTAATATCTAATGTTATTACAATAAAAAACAACAAAACATAATTATGATATTATAATATAATTTATGCAAAGGCATATTTCCCACAAAGCGAAATGCATGTTTTTTTTAAAGAAACGTTTTCAGCTCTGCATCTGAAATAAAAACAACGAATGCATAAATTAAAAATATGTAGTGCAGTGGGCCAATGAGATATAAATATGCTATGTTACTTCCACCAATCAGGTACTTATTCCTAAACGAGAGATGATGGTGAGTTGTGTATCTGTGAACCAGCAAACCTTTCTTTCGGTTCTCAGTGATAGCACGTTGGGAGGTTTCTTTGAGTTTAATGTTGTCTATCTCGTCACTTCAGTAAAATCGACGAAGCATGCTAATAGATACGGCTCCCTGTTTTCTTATGAAACATAAGACAATGTAGGCCATTTTCAGAACTAAAATCAGCAAGGTCTAACCTAAATTTGCAAAGAGACTACCATAAACTCGTACCCCCAGTGTTCATCCAAAGCCAAGTAGTTATACGTCGCAGTTGGGTATCGCGTGACATAGTGCCATAATAATGTAGAGCAGAAAGCCCACTTAGATGAGAACGAGGGCGTTATCAGAATATGGTTGTCTCATATAAAAATGGGTGAAAACTCAGACCTGTTCCATTTGATAGCATCGACAAGTTCCCTGGTAGGTATTATAAATCGGCCACTGCTGTTATAGCTATCCAAACAGTTATTTAGTTAGTTAGAAGCAGTCACTTTGTGTATCTTATCTCTATCTGTTAGGAAAGTATTGCTGTACTGATCGTCTTTTCATTGAAACCCTGGGTTGTGGCACTATGCATCACGATATGGCTGTGCCGAGATTGACTAATAAAGAGATCCATTTATACTGGGTAACAGTTTAAGCCTTCAAGGGCCGGTATTATGGTTTCACCAGATCTCAGTACCGGTACCAGAATGTAACCGGCACTTTTCTTATATAGCGATTACTGGCAGCTATTTCAGCAAATAGATGGATCCGCTCTGTCACTCAGGTATCTGACGTCATAATATAATATGTTAGCTTTAGTGATGGACCTTTCGATTTTGTTGATCTAAGTTATGACGTTAGCTATCACGTGACGTATTTGATCATGACGCCAGACTCATGAGTGACAAATAGGATCATCCAGCGGAGATACGATAACCCAGGTTTCACGTCGGGCTTCACAAGTATCCGATGAAACCTGTCTGCCAATGGACCTTTCCAGTTTTAGCAATGCCCCGCCAATCACTAGCTAAGCTCCACCCACACTTCGCCGTGTTGGGATTGATCGATCCCCGATGCCCTGACTATCAATTTCCCGAAAATTATACAGTTAAGTTGTTGAATATTTTGTAACTAATTTTACTGGGTGCTGTTTCTGCCTATGGCAGCAACAGCGCCCAGTCAAATTAGTTTCAAAATATTCAACAGGATATTTACTAAATAGTAAAGACATACAATTCGTACAACAACGTAAAATCCGTCTTCAACTATGCGTTCTTGACGTACTTATATGCGTCATTCATGACGTCACTACGACGTCATTGATTTTGATGTCACTCCATACGTCACGTAGTTGATTATGACGCCATATGAGAGATGGATTCAGTGGAAAGGTCCAGTGACCTGATTCTTATGCTCAGCTACATGAATTCAAGAATTAACATAGTAAGACTAGTGCACTTTCTGTTGAATACATTCTCTTATATTATGTTGTGATTATATAGCTGCGGTGGCTGAAGCTTTACCATTTTCCACATGACCACAGAGACATCTAGTTTACGCCACTATTATGCTAGTATTAGTGGGCACCTCTGGAAGTCAGCTATAGGTATGTATTTACTTGAGATGTTCGTAAGGCATGTAGTCACTTTAACAGGGCGGCGTATCCGTTCCAAAGACAGGCGTGTTTTCAAAATATTCAGCAAGTTCAGAATGATTGCCTATTGAAAGTATTGCCTGCTCGCTTGTATCAGTCAGCCAGTGAAACCCTTGCTGTCTATAGAGATCGAGCTAAGCCCCATACACATCTTGCTCGTGTTGGGATCGATCGATTCTTGAACTTCTTGACTATCTATTTCCAGAAAACTATACAGGGAAACCTGTTGACTATTTCTAAACTAATTTGACTGGGTACTGTTGCTGCCTAAGGCAGCAACAGCGCCCAGTCAAATTAGTTTCAATTAGTTTCAAAATATTCAACATAATATTGATTAAATGGTAAATACATACACTTCGTACAACGTGTTGGACTATTAAGCGCTAAAGACGGACTATTTCGAATCACTCATGACGTCATGATTATGACGTCAACATACACGTCACGTAGTTGATTATGACGTCATATGATTGAGTGAGGAAATGGATTCATGAATTGTCTTTGTGTCCAGATTGAAGAGGCCACCAGAGTCCTCTGTGAATGTGTTAGTAACACGTTTCAATGCGGAAGTAAGAGCATCAATATGTTTCCATTGTCGCATCAATACTGATGTTAATAGTCCATGGTGACGCATTTGTGTAGAAGATATTATGTCGGCAATATTTTGAGCTTCTCCAGCATGTCAGGCAAATTGTGGAGAGATGGGAAAATGCCTGGTTCGAGCATTTCCATTGAGTGTGATGCATACGAATCCAGCAATTATTTTCATTGAATGATTGACATGCTCCAATGCATGCTCAGCTCCAATGGAGGGTGGGAGCTGTTACTGCCTAATGAATATTCAATAGATTGTGTTTAACACCTCTTGTGTCAACTTAACCCTTTAATGGTCAAGTTGGTCATAAACAACCTCTGCAGTGATCTTGAGAAATGTCCATTTGCTGGATATGAGAATATTTTTTGAAAATTTACCACTGGAATGACTGGCTCGGTAACCGAGCCAGTCATTCCAGTGGCAAATTTTCAAAAGTACTCTTCTTGGACTGAAATTGGACACTGGCTGAGCAGAAATTTCAGTTTTCTTGACCATTACACGTTTGATGAATGCCCATTTAAGGACAACAGAAATCTATGTTTGTTAAATTTTCGTTATAAGTTTACAAAAATACTCTTTTTGGCTGCAAAAATCAAAACTTCCTTGAAAAGTTTTGGCAAATTAAACCGTTAATTGAAATAAATAGTATTTTGAGCGCTTTAATGCTCTGTTGACACAAAAGGCGTTAAATAGTAACTTCATCAAAGATCTACAAGTCGTACACCAGTGACGGCCATTTTGATTTTCTTGATGGAACTTTAAGTCATTATGATTGTGACGTCATCTAAGGTATGACGTTAAACACTTAACCCCTCTTGTGTCGACTTAACCCTTTAATGCTCAAACTGACCAAAAAATTACTTTGCAGTGATCTTCAGACATGGTTATTTGAAAGGCCTGGAGAAGAGTATGTTTGAATATTTAACACTAGAATGCCTGGCTCGGTAACCGAGTCAGTCATTCTAGTGGTAAATTTTCAAAAATACTCTTCTCTCGGCCTGCAGATAGACACTGACTAGTTCTTTGCCATTACCCCATTAATGGTCAAGCCGGCGAAAAAAAATTCAGTGGTAAATTTACAAAAATAGTCTTCTAAAATGAAAATATCTTGAAAAATATTGAGCATCAAAATGTTTAATTGATATATCAAGTAGTATATCAAGCGCTTTGAGGCGCTGTTGACACATGAGGGGGTTTACGTGACGGATCGCATCTGTCCATTCAGACCAGGTGCGAGGGCAGAATGGTGATACAGAGAAGGAGAAGAAGTTGATTGGGTGATCATGTGACTAACGTGATGTGGTGGCGTGGCAATGATTGAGCGATAATAGCATACAATACAGTGGTCTATCACATACTATGATAATCAGGCTTATGAAAGATCGTTTGATAATAATCACCTCGGGGACAGTGTCTGCCAATCAGTCACAGGTCTAATTATCCCACAAGCCAATCAGAATATAGTAATTCGCGGGTGGAGGGGAAATTACAAAACATGGCATATTGCCCAGCCTGTTCGAGATACCCATGCTTTTGGTGCCAAAATTGTATGTCTCTTTAAAGGCCCACATTCATGCCAGAATGCTTAAAAATAAAATTGTATAGGCCTACTTTTACGCCATAGTATAAATATATATAATAATAATGTCTACCCCATATGCTGTGTGAATTGCCTGGGTGAATAAAGAAAACTGAAAAACTGAAATTGTGTATCTCAATGTAAAGAAACGAAATAAATCTTAGCATAGGATGATTTTATTCCGTAAAAAAAAAATTGTCAAATTGATGCTGAGCCACATATCCATAATTCAATTTCACAACTTAAAAAAGTTATTAATTTATAAGAACTGAAAGCATCATAATTATGCTACGATTTATTTCGTTTCATTACATTGAGGTAAAATAAGCTTAGCTTCTAAAAGTATAAAGTTGTAAGAATTTTATTTGCACGCATTCTGGCATGAATGTGTTTCATTAACACACGTGATCGTAGGTAGGACCACCTGCTTTAATGAACCACCAGTTGTGGTGCCAAAGCTGTCTATCACAAGAAATACGACATATGTTAAGAAACCCCCTATATATAGTGATGGCCCATAAATAGTATCCATGGTAATGCAGGTTACTGGGCCGGGGCGTGGCAAATAATGGGCCAATGCGGTCCGGTATTCGTCCAGTAATGGCACAGTAACCTGCGCTATCCGGGATACTACAATTACAACCAGTATGGCTTTCGCTCAGTCCGTGCCTGCTGTTACTGGTATTCATACCGGAGACGAGGCAAAAATCAGATTACATTCTAACGTCTGTGTATATTATATTTGTTATGCGCTTATTATTGTCTATTGACCTGGAGCGAGTGAAAACAAACATAATTAAATATCTTGAAATGATCATTTATTCAAAGCGCTTTTAGATCTTCATTCCAAAAAAGGTTAACAATATAGCGTGTAGCCACGTTGCTAAACTATTATTAAATAAAAGAAAGTCTAAAAAATGACTTCAATTAATATTCTTCCTCGCCCTCCTCTCCTTCAGCGTCAACCGAGTCGACACCAACTTCTTCATAATCCTTCTCAAGTGCTGCCAAATCCTCCCTGGCTTCTGAAAACTCTCCCTCTTCCATACCCTCTCCCACATACCAATGTACGAAGGCACGTTTAGCATACATCAGATCGAACTTGTGATCCAAGCGAGCCCATGCTTCAGCAATCGCCGTAGTGTTGCTCAACATACACACAGCGCGTTGTACTTTAGCCAGATCCCCGCCAGGGACAACAGTCGGTGGCTGATAGTTGATTCCAACCTTGAAACCAGTTGGACACCAATCCACGAATTGGATAGTACGCTTTGTCTTGATTGTCGCTATAGCTGCATTAACATCTTTAGGCACAACGTCACCTCTGTACAACATGCAGCAAGCCATATACTTTCCGTGGCGGGGATCACACTTCACCATCTGGTTTGCGGGTTCAAAACAGGCATTTGTAATCTCCGATACGGTCAATTGTTCGTGGTATGCCTTCTCTGCAGAGATTACTGGGGCATATGTCGCCAGTGGGAAGTGAATTCTTGGGTATGGTACCAAGTTGGTCTGGAACTCTGTTAAATCCACATTCAAGGCACCGTCAAAACGCAGTGATGCGGTAATGGAGCTGACAATCTGACCAATGAGACGATTCAGGTTGGTGTATGTTGGTCTCTCAATATCCAGGTTGCGACGACAAATGTCGTAAATAGCTTCATTGTCGACCATAAAAGCGCAGTCGGAATGCTCTAGAGTTGTGTGCGTAGTCAAGATTGAGTTGTATGGTTCTACCACAGCAGTGGACACCTGGGAAACAGAAAATAGATAGATTAGAGGTTACAATCCAAGGCAAAGGCATTGCCTTAGACACGTCATTCATTACGTAATTTATTGTGACGTCAACCTGCATTATGACGTCATATATCTGACTGACAGATTAGACTCCTTGGGTTACTCCAATCTGTCACTCAAATATATGACGTCATAATGAATTACATCACATGCATGTTGCCGTTACAATCAATTACGTAATGAATGACGTATTTAAATCGGTCATGAACGCTTACAACTTGTACGAATTGTATGTCTTTACTATTTAATACACATTTTGTGGGAATATGTTGCAACAAATTTGACTGGAAGTACGCCAACAACACCACCCAGTCAAATTAGTTTCAAAATATTCAACAGCCCACCTGCATAGTTTTCTGGAAATAGAAATTCAGGGAGTTCAGGGTTTGATCGACCCCAACACGTAGAGATGGGCAGGGCATGGCTATAAAATGGCTAAGTCAACATTACCATGGAAAGATTTACTAAAAGAGAAATCCGCCTGGTGCATAGAGTTATTGAACGATTTATTTCTAATTAAGCCCAGCCAGCCTTTACGGGTTCTTGGACCGGTTTTAAACTTTGAAACCTGAATTCTGGGGATCTAAGTTTGATAGAAACTATACAGATACGCTGTTGAATATTTTGAAACTAATTTGGCTGGTGTTTGTTGCTGCCTTTGTCAAATTACTTTCAAAATACTCAACATAATTCAATATAATTTTTATTAAACTGTAAATTCACCAAAGTCATATACAATTCGTACACTTTCGTGACAGACATTCCTATTCTCGCGTCGGCGCTACGTCATTCTGATTGTGACGTCAGCAAACATGTGACGTATTTGATTATGACGCCATATACTTCAGTGACATATCAGATCCCGCCTTATGACGCACAACCAAACCCTGTCTATGGCGGACACTTGCATTTCGGACCACTTAATGGTGGTTCTCTAAGTTCGGTTGTTGTACATATGGCCACCATCTTAAATACCCACAACCTCGTGGCTGCCAATAGCCATAGCAAATGGAATCAAACTTATAGTAAGGGCCCACATTCACACCAGAATGCTTGAAATTGAAAATAAAATTGGGGTTGAAATTAAAAACTTTAGAGGCTTAAATTGTACAGTTCAATTTAATGAAACGAAATAAATCTTAGCATATCATGATTTCATTCCTTATAAATTAATTTAAATTTTCTAGTCGTGAAGTTGAACTTGCTATACTTATCCCTAATTCAACTATCATTTTATACTAATTTACACGATTTTTTTCGTTTCATTACATCGAGGGAGACAAATTCAGCAGCTAAAAGTATACAATTTATCAATTTTATTTCCAAATTTTCTGTTGTGAATGTGGTCCTTTAAGTAAGCATGTGATTCAGTGACTTCCGGTAAATGGTCAATGGCGCTATAATATTATCATTTATGTTAACCTTTGGCGCTCACATACCAGAAACGATGTATTCTTTATAATGTAAGGAATATTCTATTGAATATTTTGAAACTAATTTGGCTGGAAGTTGTTGCTGCCCATGGCAGAATCAGCTTCCAATCAATTTTGTTTCAAAATGTTCAGCAACTGTCCTGTATATTTGTCATGGAATTAGACACCGCGATTTAAAGATTACAAGGTTATGTGTTTTTCCTGGTTGTTCGGCAATAATCTAATCAATATGACCAATAGATGGTTCAATATATAGTTATACCCCGCCCCTTTCTAGCTAAGTTCCGCGCACTTGTTACGCGTCTTGGATTCGGTTCGAAACTTTAAAACCTTAATTCCCAGAATCTAAATTTCGAGGCAACTATGATGGTAAACTGTTGAATATTTTCGAATTAATTTGACTGGAGGATATTGGTTCCTAGGATCCCAGTCAAATTAGCGAACGCTGAATTGATGACCGACTAAGCGTTGTTGTACGAATAGTATGTCTTTACTGTTTAATAAACATGAGGTTGAATATTTTGAAACGAATTTGACCGGGCTCTGTTGCTGCCTATGTCAAATTAGCTTCAAAATATTCAACAGCTTACCTGTATAGTTTTCTGGAAATTTTCATTCAGGGATTTCAGGGATCGATCGATCCCAACAAGGGTGAAGTATGAGTAAAGCTTAGCTAAAGATGTGCGGGATATAGCTGAAACTGGGTTCCCCATTTGAGGGGTTCTTTTCCTAGTTAGGCCCTGCCCATTTCTAGCTAGGCTCTGCATATTTCTAGCTACGTCCTGCCCATATCTAGCTACGCCCTGTCTATTTCTTGCTAGGCCCTGCCTATTTCTAGCTACGCCCTGCCCATTTCTAGCTACGCCATGTCTATTTCTAGCTACGCCCTGTCTATTTCTAGCTATGCCATGCATACTTCTAGCTACGCCCTGCCTATTTCTAGCCACACCCTGCCTATTTCTAGCTGCGCCCTGTCTATTTCTAGGTATGCCTTGTCTATTTCTAGCTACGTCCTGTCTTTTTCTAGCTACACCCCGTCTATTTCTAGCTACGCCCTGCCTATTTCTATCCACGCCCTGCCTAGTTCTAGCTACGCCCTGTCTATTTCTATGTACGCTCTGCCTATTTCTAGCTGTGCCCTGCCTATTTCTAGCTACACCCTGCCTATTTCTAGCTCAGCTCCACCCACATTTCTACGGATAGTGCGCTCGATTTTAAATCAGAATCTAAATTTCAAGGTAACTATACAACTAAACCGTTGAATAATTCGAAACTAATCTGACGGCGACTCTTGCAGCATACGCCAGAAACATTTCCCAGACAAGTTGGTTTCAAAATATTCAACATTGTGTTTATAAAATTGTAACCTCGTCAACGTCATGTAATTCTTACAACTTCGTGACGGAATTTTCGAGAATCTTGTGACGGAGCTGCGCCACTTTTATTGTGATGTTACCTAACACGTGGCGGATTTGATTATGACGTCAGATGTTTGAGTAGCAGACCGGATCCCTCTATTAAAGATAGATGAACATGCAAATCTCTCTGTATATACCTGTGGGGCAGGGTATATGGCGAATTCTAGCTTGGACTTCTTGCCATAATCAACAGACAGTCGCTCCATCAGCAGTGACGTGAAGCCAGACCCGGTACCACCACCGAAGCTATGGAAGATCAGAAAGCCTTGCAGACCCGTGCACTGGTCAGCGAGTTTACGGATACGGTCAAGCACGAGGTCAACAATCTCCTTTCCAACAGTGTAGTGACCACGAGCGTAGTTATTGGCGGCATCTTCCTTGCCAGTGATCAGTTGTTCAGGATGGAAAAGTTGTCTGTAGGTGCCGGTACGAACTTCATCTGCAAAGCGCAAATACGCATAATCCTAAGTAAGGTAATCATCAACAGCGGTGTAATGTGAGAAACAGAACCGGGTGGGCTAGATGTCAGGGTGTGATCCGTCCTGGGTGGATCCCTGACGGCATTCCCCACCTCCTATATAAAAGTGGTTGGGACTTGGAATTGTTATATTAAATATGAGGGGACGCCTGCATTCTGAGTAGGCCTACTCATCATTATTTTGACTTTTGAATACGGTACTTCTTGTTTTTGAGTGTAACTAATGCCACGTGACTACCCAGAGCAAAGGGCCAAAAAGGCTTCTGACGATGCAAATTTCCCTCACCACAGATATGTGTGAAAATGAACCATTACAACTCTGAAACTCCCATATATCAATTTAAAATCAGCAACATTGGCAATGTGTTGAATATTTTAGACCTAATTTAGCCTTATTGAGAGCTGCAGTTTTTTGTGCAGCTTGTCTATAGGTATGTTTTCACATTTACCAGTTACTAATACATTGTCTGAAATTTTCATTCCGCAGTTCAAACCTCTTTCTATGTGGGCCTGATAACAATGGGCGTATTATTAACGAACACGTGACTGGTCAGAATTTAGGCGCGCGCAATAATTGAATCTATCGTGATAAGTATAGTGCACAAATCGTGTCATATTTACACACATAAGAATATCATCGATTAATAGCGTCAAATTACTCTTGAACATCTGAGTACAAATTTGACTGGAATCCGTTGCGACAGCAAGAACTTCAAATGAAAGTAACTTCAACAGGTCATCTACTTGATTTACATTGCTTGATTATGCACTGGCCACGTGATTCGTAAGGTACTTCTATTTTAAGAAATAGTCTTCTGAATATGTAACAAATTTGACTGTCTGGTGTTGCTGAACATGGCAGTAACAGTTTCCAATCAATTTAGTTTCGAAATAATTACAAACTTTACAGTAAGTTTGGCTTGATTTTAAGATTTTGTGCTTGCAATGTTGAAACGGTTAAAACAAAATACACAACTTACCAACAACGGTGGGCTCCAGATCTACAAACACCGCCCTAGGAACATGCTTGCCAGCCCCAGTCTCGCTGAAGAACGTGTTGAACGAGTCGTCACCACCGCCGATTGTCTTGTCTGAAGGCATCTGACCATCCGGCTGAATGCCATGCTCTAAGCAATACAGCTCCCAGCATGCATTGCCCATCTGCACACCAGCCTGACCGACGTGGATACTGATACATTCACGCTGAAACCAGTCACATTAGGTACATTTAGAAATATGTTTCATACAGGGAAATGACAGGGATATATATATCGATCGATCCCTACACTCTCTGAATCTTAATTTTCAGAAAACTATACAGGTAAGCTGTTAAATATTTTAAAACTAATTTGACTAGGTGTTGTTGTCTTAAGAAGCAACAGCACCTAGTCAAATTAGTTTCAAAATAGTCAACACCTTACCTGTATAGTTTTGTGGAAATAGTCAGGCAGTTCATGGATCGACCATCTCAACACGGGAACATCGTGGGTGGTGCCTCGCTAGAGATGGGCGGGGAATAGCTAAATCTGTATTCTACCATTATAGATAACTTTGTGATGGATAAACTGCGCGATTTTGTCATAAAATCCGGCTTAGCTAATTTACAGAAATGTCCACCAATACTAAGCTCAACTTGAGCCCACTGTTGTGCATAAATAATGACGACCAATGCCTATACTACCGTACAGTTGGCTTACATTGATTACGATAGGAACTACTGCTAACTAAACCTTAAAATGTAACCCATGAAATAAATATGTTATAACATCCTTAAACGCGTATTTGCACGATTACTTCGCCCGGGAAATATTGAAACTGCACAAGAATACTGGGCGAAATAGGCCTACTCGTGCAACTGTGCGACTAAGCACGTAATAAGATCTATAGGGCCTATATGACAAATGTAATATTATGTATCTCATATTCAACATCCAAATTGTAAAGTACTACTTATTAATTACTAAATATTATGACTTGTGTAACTTACCATTTTCGATTTTTTCGAATTCTTTTTTCAAACTGCAGAAGCGGAAACAGAAAATCTTTCTTGGAAACGATTCACTCAGACTTTGTGAGGACGTCCTGTGAGGGTGTTTGCTGAAGCACTCGCATTGGTCCTGTATTTATACCCACAGGTTGTCAAGCGACAGGCGAACATTTGGCAGTGGTTAGCCGTTTTAATCTCATTACGTAAAATGAATTTAATGTATCAATAGATTATGTACAACCGCTACATACACGCATTCGTGTCTGCACTTGAATTAAGCCATGTATCCACTGTAATAGCTATTGTCTGCCGGGAAATGTAACAGTAACTAATTTAGTCCAGAGCTTAGTGTAAAAGATTTCGAACCACTTAGCGAGGCGATTCTTAGACAGAATTATTAATCTGAATTCCCCCCTTACACCACTCGCCCGTCCTAAAGCTATATAATACTGTAATAGTGTTCTAGGAATTAGTTCGCGCGTGTCCTTAAAAACCGATTAGATTTACGTTTAACCCCTTACTCGCTAAATTTTGTCAATAAAATCAAATCATTTACTTATTGAATGTCCATTTGCAGGCCAAGGGAAGACTATTTTTGAAAATTTACCACTGGAATGACTGGCTCCCTTAGATCACTGTAGAGGATGGTTTTGACTGGCTTCGCCATGAAAGGGTTAAAAGCCGATTGGGTTTAATATGCACTAAGTGAACCCCGCCACACCACCATCCGCTCAAATACGTACTCTACGCCTGTCAGTCATCTGTCAATCTTCGTTTGCTTGTGTAGGGTGCATACTGATTATTTTGAAAACAGTTCTATTGAATGCTTCATGTGACAACAGCGCCTCAAACATCAGACTGCCGTCAATTAACCATTTAATGATCGTGTTTTTGCCCCAAAGAAACTTGATATTCTTCCTCCTTAAATGACCATTTGGTGACCAAGAAGAAATGTTTTTATTTGCCACTGACATTAAATATTTGAGTGACAGATCGGCTCCCTCCCTTACAATAACAAGTAGTTTTAGGTGCCAAAGTTAATGACATTCTTATAAATTCTGGCCCTAAGGAACCACCATCTTGTGGCCCGAAGATCAGGTGGCCGAGATTGACAGTTTCAACTGTACTATAAATCTATAGCCCTATATATAAGGCTGTTGGGGTGGTGGACGCGCGGATGTGCATGCGCGCTACAAGCGTGTTCATGCAGTATCCTATGCGGTGTGTTGGCGGTAACGTAAGTTCCCATCAATTCATTAAATGTTTTCCGTTAAAAGTGCATGCTGAATTTGTTAAAACTAATTTATCAATCCAGTTTCTCAGTCAATGATATGACGTCATTTTCAACTACGTTGCATGTAGGCTGACGTCATAATCAATTACGTTATGAATGCCGCGATAAAGTCGGTCATAAAAGCTTAATAGTCCGTCAAGTTGTACGAATTGTATGTCTTTACTATTTAATAAACAATCTGTTGCATATTTTGAAACTAATTTGACTGGGTGCTGTTGCTGCCAATGGCAGCAACATCAGCCAGTCAAATTGGATTCAAAATATTCAACAGCTTACCTTAAGTCAGAGAGTGGAGGGATCGATCGATCGATCCAAAACAGGCAACGCGTGGGTGGAGCTTAGTTAGAGATGGGCGGAGCTAAAACTGGATTCGTCCATTAGACTCGAATACGTTGTTGCCACCAGTCAAATTAGTATCAAAATTCTCAAGAGAATGTTCCATGCATCATAAAGAATGAATAAACGCATGTGGCGGTAGGTGGGAGTGGGGTGGGGTGGAGTGCGGTGGGAGGCGGTGGGTGGTGTGAGTATAGGGGTGGGGTGGAATGGTTAAAGTAATATTTCAAAACTTGCAGGCTGCGGATTATTCAGTAGAATATGTGTTACCTTATAGATAACTCCTCATATCATATTTGGCTTCGTGTGGCAGGGCGTTCTGTGGTAATCCCGCGGAAAGGTTTCAAAATGAGATACTCTGAGAAGCATTCTCCTGCATTCTCCTGCATTCTCCCAATTTTCCCGCGTTCTCCCGCATTCTCCCGCATTCTCCCACATTCTCCCGCAGTCTCCTGCATTTTATGAACAAATTATTAATTCTGCTGCTCAGATTATTCTGATTTAGTTACGTAAATTGTAAATAAGGTGTAAGCGTTGTTGGTCATCAGGCTGAATGGGCCTACCTATACTCTGTATGTTTGTCTGCCCCTTTATAATGTGTACGTATCATGGACTGGTCACCGATGACCCATCAGTGTCCAGTCCACCACTGTCCATGCTGCACACTTATATAGGGACAGTGTGCGATGATTGATGACTGGACACATTATCCACTTTTGTATGATAACACGAAAACCAGAAAAACGAATCGTTTTACCTATTTACACATTTACAGGAAACAGTTTTATATTTTAAAATATTAAATAACTGATTAATCTGATCAGGTCGCAGGGCGACATATACGCTTTTAATTTTGGTGTTTGGGTGGGTGGATAGGGTGGGTTGGGGTGGGTGGGGTCGGTGGTGTGGCGTGGTGCCTACGGGAGGCCAAAGCAGACGAGAGCCCGAAGATCCTTACCTACGTCCTTCATGGCGTACCTGCCCATGACGCAATCCTACACATTACTTAGTTGATTATGACGTCATATGATTGATGAATAAACTGGAAAGGTCCATTTTATAATTATTGATACATGGTCTTGTTTCATCCTGCGCCTGGCACTGTCTCGAACAAACGGAATAGTAATGCAACATCTCATAGTTTACAAAATTGGGTGGAGGCCCAATCTCTTGTCGACGGTCTTGGATCTTGGTCTTTGACATTAACACAGCTTTTCCGAGAATTCAATTGTTTATTATTTGTCGTGGCTCAAATAAAACATTAAAAACTAAATTTAATATCATTAATATTGAGCTTTATTTCAGTTCCTGCCAACAATCGATTTTAAGCCGATTGGTGCCCAATTCCCCCCCCCCCCCACGGCTAAAGGCCCCTATGGAGGCCCCATTGGATGTGTTAATGCGGCATTGATTTTCGTACTACGGACGTTATTAATAAGATAATGTTAAGTGAGCAGATTTGTTAAGGCCTCATGGCAGCAGACTAGTGTCATGTTGTCACGTGCCATTTGTGGTGAACAAACCAAATCGAACGACGAGAATGCTAGTCTACTGTTGGATTACTGACCACTAGCATACCCCAAATCCGTGTACCTAGCGAACCGATTTTAACCGAATCTGCGGTATTAAGCTAAGAAAATCGATATAGTGAATATTTTGAACCTTTTCTGAAACTATTCAACATTTTGACGCTGAATTTAAGTTATGCTATTGCCAATCTATAGCTGTGTCCCGACGCACGCCACGCTATCCAACACGACTTCTTGCAGGCCTATTGACTTATTGGGATTTCTGCAAGATGGGAATCGCCATGGCTCGTGCATTTACTAACATCAAGAAACCATAGAGTCTCCATCAATCTGCTTGTAATGATGAAGAACTCCCCCCCTAGTGAGACTTTTACTGGCAAACGCAAAATTAACCATTAGCGTCAAATCAACGCTTTCTGCAACATTTGGCATATCAATAGGATCGCTACAGGGAGATGGTTTGTCGCCACTGCTCTTCACTTGTTACCTCGCTGCAGTTCTAACATCTGTTCAAGAAGCTCTCCATCCTCAAAGCTTGGTGGATATGCTCACAGAGTATGTATGCAAGAATTACTGTATTCTACGGCTGTAGTAGTAGAAACACCATGCAGCTGCAATATGTGTTTCTTCGCTTTTGACCACTGTGCATTGTACTCAGCCAAAATCTTTAGCTTCCTCCGGCCCATTCCTGATCTGAGTGTACTGAGTCCTGTTTTAGGTAACCACGCGTCATGCTTAATATATTTATGCAATGACGTCATCTCCTGGCTCTTTATATTTACTGGCTCCCAGTAAGGCGTAATTCAAGGCAGTTTGTGCTGCCGTGTCTTCTGCCATGTTTACCACATGCCCAAACATGGCCAATCGATGCAGGGCGACCTTACGAACAATGACGAGGTATTACACATTTCGCATATTGAGTTGGTGCAAATTATGGAGTCTGGCCATCGCCCATCGGTGTCTAGTGATGGTATGTGTGTGTTTGCGGTGGCAGGCATCAAGTTTGTCTAGAGTTGCCTTTTGAACTGCCCACCTGTTACAGTTATACAACATCAAGGATGCACAGGTTGCGTTTTATAAACGTAGTCTCTTCCACACGGGCATCTGATTTACGAATCGATAGCTTGCAGAAGGACCGTAAAGCTATGTTCCCATGACACAGAGTGCAGCAATGCCAGCAGTACTGTAGCGCAGTGAGGCCAGGGGTTTTACTTTTCCTCCATGGTTCGGCGCAACGAAGTGGATCGTTATTTTCTTTAGTGTCATACTTTGTTGATGGAGATATGTGGGCGAACTCCGTTTTGGATTCATTCATAAAGGGATTCTCAATTTTTAGTTTGCTTGCAGCTATTGGTAGTAGTTCTTCGAGGTGGTTCGTTTCCTTGTCTATGAAGTCCACATCGTCGGCATAGTCCCTCTCTAACAGTATACCCAATATTGATACTGGGGGTTTGGTCTTGTGGAATTTTCCAGCACAGATTTCAAAGCAGCAGCAAAGTAACAGGTGAAACGCAGAGGGGATAGACCATCTCCCTGTGAGGAGCCGAGTTATATCTCAAACTGTGCAGACTTTACTGACTAGACACGCACTCTTAGTATGGTGTCTGCAAGTAGTAGTCTCACTACTTGCTGCTCATCGTTATTGCAACTGGTCTGGTGTAGTACATCTAGGATCTTTGAGTGTTTAATTGTGTCCAAGGCTCGTGACATGTCAATGGCTATTTTGTGGAAATGCCAGTGTTTGGACATGACTACTGACACACACATGCGTTGAATCCATACAATGTCTGCGCAGCTATGTACGTTTAAAGCCACTTTGACATGATCCAGTTAAGTCACCGACCTTGTCTTGGATGCGGCATAGAGCAACATTGGATAGGATCCTCGGTATGCTGTTGAGCACAATAGGCCGCAGATTGGCAAGCGATCGGGTGGCTTATTGGGATTGCGTAGCACCATAAGGGTGTCTTGGCCTGCATCTTCGATGAGGAGGTAATGCCTCAAAGCTGAAATGTGTAGTGGTATGATCGCGTTTGAGATAATGTCATTTGCGTATTTGAATAGTTCAATGCTCACGCCGTCAGGTCTGGATGTATGTCCATTTTTAGGGATTTTAGTGCCTTCTCAACCTTTGCTGCTTTTTGGTGATGGTGATGGCTTGGGCTTGCTTGAAAATGGGTGCAAGTGATTATTATCAGTGTACTGCTCCTTGACGCATTCTGGACATGTGCCTGCTCTGCCCTAATCAGTCCCAATAAAGTGTCTTTCAGAGTTGTGTACAGTAAGGGCTGGTGTGTAGTCGATAACTCTCACGTCTCTGGCTGACTGAAACATTTTGTGACAGTCATACCTGGCAGTAACTTCATTTGCGGGGAAGCCTGCTTGTTGAATAGAAATATCTAGTAAGCGTTCACTGATGTGGCGCAGACTGTTATTGCATTCCATGTGTAGCTTGATGCGGCCTTTAGTTTGGCCACTTTGGTAGATGCGCAGCCGTAACGCTTTCTGCTCTGCTGATAGTTTTACTACTACAGAGTCATCAGTATATCTAGTCAGATTGTTGTCTCTGAGAACTGTTATGGTGCTGGTAGCTGATGCTTCCATCCATTTGAATATTTTGGCTAGGGCTTCGGTTGAATCGGACCTTACGCCAATGCTAACTAAATCCTCCTCGATGTCCTATTTCCATGTCATTTGAGTGTTAGTGTCGATGGTGAGCTTGCGTAGGTCGTAAGTAACACTATCCTTTTGCCTAGTATGATGTTTTTGCATTAGGTAGAGATGGTTCATCATGTATAAGTACGTTACGAACGCATAGTTGAAGACGGACTATGCGTTGTTGTACGAATTGTATGCCTTTACTATTTCATAAATATCCTGTTGCAGTGTAGTTATCTGAGACAGACAGATATTGACAGATGAATGGGAAGTTCTCGATTTAGGAGGTAACAGGAAGAGGCGAGAAGGCTAGCATTGTGCGCACTGATTTAAAATGCTAACTTTAGCATGTTGGGTTCAAGGGGTTACGTGATGGATTCTTTATCTATCAAGCTATTACCCACCGTAACATAGAGAAGAACGTCATATGTACGATACTGCTGGTGTAGAATGCAGTCGGGATGCAGATTCCGAGTGGACAGAACCAGCGTGGTCCTCTCATGATAGGCAACACAATAATAGTAAGAATACATCCACCGAAACAGGTCCCCATGTCACAGAACGCGAGACTAGTGATGAGGGTGAAGGTCGGCGACAGATAGCGTTTGAACTTCACGATGTAGCTCAATAGAAGTATATTGGCAAAGATTCCAGTTATGTAAATTGACGCTGTTACTATTTTTAGTACGTCCACGTTCATGCCTTCAAGTTGTTCCATATAAAGCCAATATTTCAGGTATTGTTGGTTTGGAGAGTCAGAAACATTGTCATACGTTGTACTAGAGAGTGTTTCGTTGCAGTCACCCGTTAGAATGATCGATGAAAAATTGCACCTAGACTTCAAGTGATCATAAACCAGGTCTTTGACGATTTCCTCTTCCATCGCTGACACAACGGAGGTTGTTCTTTATATATTGTCACTTGGTGATGGGATCATGAACTGTTAACAAAACTTCGTTGTTCTTGACCACCGATAGCTAAAACAAGTACCGGAAAGGCAGATAAATAGCCATCTAGTTACCATCCAAGGCACATTTCATTTAAAAACGGGTTTGCTTTAAGAAAGGTTTTATCATAGATGAAAGGACCAGAACGGTTTCTAAAGATTAATCGTTGGTAGATTTTACAAAAGAAAATGCTGACACTTTTTGCGAGAGATAGTTTATGATAGCGTTATTTCCAATATGCGAACAAATAAGCGATATTTCTGGTCAGCTTGGTATAAAGATAAGCGAGAAAAACCAGATATATTAGCTTTGTTTTGTTAGGCATTGCTTAAATTTTGTGCATATTTTATGTATATTGCCAGTAACTCTCAAGCACGTATTCATAACTCAGCACGAATCATGCATATGAACATAAGATAAATTACCGACAAATCTGAAACACAACTCTTAAAATGTCAACTTAATATTCAACTATTAAACTTAAATGAACCATAATAGAAAAGTCAATAAAACACGCCTATCGACGCTAAATAGATTGCGTAGGGTTTCACCAAATCACAAACTTAACCTCTTTGTATTTTAACTCAATACATTTTGGCAGACCATTTTCCAGAAAGCATACACTAAAATACTCAGGCTCTCAAAAACCCTCGCGAATAAAATCATATTTATTCCAACTATGTATGTGTTATTCTTATAAGGACTATATGTTCTCGCTGCTTAGATATATTCTTGTAATAACACCGTGCGTGGCCCCAACAAAAACAATCATTCATAGATCTCCAGTTATCTTCTATAGAGCATTGCTTCTAAGGGGGTCCCATTGTTATATTAATTCGCGTACTTATTTTCTAGGTGTATATGAATGTAATATAGGGCGTCATTAGTTGTGAGAAAAGACATCAATCAGACTCCACCCATTACCCTCATATATATGTGGTGAAACAAAGGTATTTATATATAGTTCCATAGCGTGGATAAACAACAATGAACCTCAATTGACCCACAAAATCCGATCATCATAGATCAACGATGAGTTTTAGTGAGCGCACGCCTAGCTACTTACCCGCGCCACATGATTGTGTGCGCTATATTGATGGATATGTTTAAACAATATTTGCTAGTTGCGCTATTATACCGTGCAATCAAGCTCGTTGTGTGTGCTGAGAAATGCTGACTTAGTTTCCTAAATACTATGGTTAATGCTACGTTTCATAGTTATGATTCAATAGCTTTATACTATTTTTCCATGATCATGGCTCATAGGGAGGTGGGATGGGAGTTGGGGGGGGGGCGGGTGGGGCGGGTAGAGTGTGTGTGTGGTGGTGGTTGTGGTGGTGGTAGTGGTGGTGGTGTTCTAACACCTACGCCACTGGGCGTAATATATCACTAAACTGCGGCATTTAATATGAGAGTAGGATCACGTGAACGTTATTACTGCAATCTGAGAGAGCGACGAACTTCCGAGAAGCTGTTTTCAGTATAGTCAGAAAGATGTTTATTTGTGGAACATATATCACTGACGTCAAGACATGAACAGAGAAGGTAATGAATGACCCAATTAAGATAAGGTGTTGTTCTAATTTACTACCTTATCAGTCACATTGTCTATGTCTATAAAATGCTCATATCAACGACATCAATATTATTTGGGAAAGAATTGCGAATGTCGTGACTTCTTGCCATGAATGATGTTGCTCATGGCTCGACTACCAACAAGAAGAAGTTATTGGTTTGATTGGCATCTATCGAGTCGCCGATTCCAGGTCCCACGCCCGCCATATCTAGCAATAGATAATCACACACCTGTGTCTCTATAAGACCTCTGATGAGTAGCCTAACCAAGGCACGAAACGCTACGAGTCCAGATCACTGTATGGGGGAAAAACTTTCCCAGCCACTGCCAACAGTATATTAATAGGCATTGGACGATTCCGTTTAAACTTTATGGACCGTAACCCATAAGACTGACCATCCCACCATACCCACCAATCAGTGTTCAAACTATATAGACTAATATAACCAAACTTCGTTATCCTATATATATATATTTACTACATTTTTCACTAAAATTAGCAAAAATATTAAAGGGCTCCACCACTGGTAATCATTAAAGGGACACCACACCCTTAAAACTCGATGGTTAACCGACATGCCAGGGAACATAAATTCCCGACAAAACGCGCAATGGCGGCATATAGCTGCAAAATGACTAATCAAACATTAACCAGTGTATCGACAATGGTTAACACTTAACCGACGGGACCACACCCCGGATAATTGACGGGTTAATGGCGGCTTCAAACACCAAAAATGGGTAACAACGGTTAACCACCATGTACCAGACGTGACCGACAATAGTTAATACGCAACTGACAAAACTGAAATCCGGTTAACCTAATGGGTAATGCCAATGGTTAACCACAATTAACCGGATGTACCAACAATGGTTAACACTTAACCGACCAAAACGAATTTTGGTTAACTTTACGGGTAATGGCGGTAAATACCAGCAAAATACGGGTAATGGCGGGTCGCCTATTAACTGCCATTAAATTATGGGTAATCGTCGGTAGCTCACTTACCCGCATTAGGAGTGTATATAACCTACTCCCATCGCTGAGACTGACATCAAGACTCCTAAACCTAGGCACGCGTCAGACAAGACCGAGTTAAGTCATTAAGTTGTTTTAAACTTAGGTTGCGCTGAATACCAAGAAGCAAGAAGAATCTCGAAGGTGAATGTATCTTGTACAAGTACATACGAAACCTCGGCTCACTCTACCGATACTATCGTTAACCTAGTAGATGACGTATCTATTAATGGAAAGGGTCCAGGCAGGAGATGCACCCATCCAGATATTGGGAGACACCAAAATCGTATGGAGAAACCAGAGATTTCCGACGAACATATAGCCACCTACAATACATGGAGGAACAGTGTATGCAAACAAACACGCGCTGCACTACTAGTGGACAAGTTCAAGGAATGCCTAAGGCGCAGTGAAATTCCAAGATCACTAAAAATTCACTGAGATACACACCACCCAGTGAAATACAGATTCGTATGTGCTTGGAACAGTAAGATAATAGATCTGAGCTTACAACTTGTTTCGCATCTAATAAAGCTTTTAAGGTCTCGAGCCGATATATTTTCGGAAACTACCCATACCTACAAGTCAGCTTTGTCCTAGCGGTGTGCAAAACATATGTGTTAAAAGAAGCAGCACAAAGCCGTCCGCGGGACAGTGGTAAGAACCAGAGAACGCTCAGTCACTCCACCCAAGAGAGCCGGGAACCAGTTAAGATAAAGAAGCCGTCCAAACAGCAGAGACAGAGGGAAACGATCTGAACCTTCCCACAACACCAGGCAGTACAGACGAGTACAGACGAACACGTAGGGGAAAACTAACGTACGCCAAAACTGCGAAGCCAGACAACAGCAAGAAGAAGACACTGAAAGAAGTTTTCCAAACCTTTAGGACAAATAGCCTAAATATCAATTATGTAACCACTGTGTCCAACGTTCTTAAGCTTAACCGTTTCAAAGACTATAAGACTAAAACAAAAAATCAAATCAACATCAAATCGGTTGTTGTTAACCTCTACAATAAGGATATCCATCCAACCTCAGGAAAACTTTAGATATAGTGCTAGAGTTTTAGTCACACCTATGGGACAGCTCTATTCAGATCTAACGAAATACGTTAGACGCCTACGCCTCAAACTCCATTTGAAATATCCTTCCTCCCTTGGAGGAGACGCTAACTCAAGCTCTACGTCACTAGAGGAACCATCCACTCCTAATAATGACGTCATTAATAAATTTACTGACAACCGCTCACGTAAATATAAACAGGCCAGCAAATGGACACCACGTCCGAGGAATGATGCAACACTGGATGCATTCATTCGAGCCCTCAAATACGACATATCCAGGCCCGCCCGTAGACGATCACAACCCCAATCTGTCCAAATCACAACAAAAAAACATACAATTCTTTCCAGTGACAAAACAGTGGCCATAAAACGTTGTCTTGAATGCCAAGTCATATAATGGTGACGCGTTAAGATGGCTACATAACCAGTGATTCTATATAGAACATAGAACAAGATATAGATCTAACCACAGAGCATGCAGTAAAGGTCGAAACCGCAATCACCTCTATGGCCATTAATGGTGAGAGCGGTATAGATATAGCTAAGCCCCTGCGAATTGATAAACCTAGAAACTCTAGATTTTATCTCTTACCAAAGATCCACAAAACGACTACAAGACACACCTTGCCACCCAATTATCAGTGGTCACGGTAACCCAACTGAACATATTAGTAGTTTTGTGGATGAACATCTTAAGTTTCACCTCAGAAAAATAACCTCATACGTAAGTAACACCACCGATTTCATAAACAAATTAGAATCATATGGCAATGTGCCGAACAATACCATACTAGTCACAATGGACGTCACTTCTCTAGACACAAATATCCCTAACTGTGAAGGTATCAGAGGCATTGCCAAATTTATCAGGAAACATGGCCTACAAGGTACAGCCAGCGCGAGATCCATCCTGTCTCTAGTCAACATAGTGGTTAAATACAACAACATTTAGTTCAGCACCACCCAGCTACGCAATTATTTTCAAAGCACAACTAGAGGAAACGCTACTCGAGAAAGCCAGCTACAGCCCAGCAATATACCTACGCTACATAGATGATATATTTATTCTATGGACACACGGCAGAGACAAATTAGATGATTTAATCAACTACATGAATTCATCCGATGACACCATCAAATTCATAGCTGAAACATCTTCCTAAGAAGTATGTTTTCTTGACACCATAGTCAAGATCAAACCAGACCAAAACCGCTGCTTCGATCTGTACACAAACCCATGGACACACATAGCTATCTACACGACACCTCTGCGCAACCTGAATCCACCAAAGATACCAGGCCCTATGCTCAATTCCTAAGATTACGCAAGATATGTAGCAACACCGTTGACTACGAAAAACACGCTCGAAACATTATCTTACACTATGAATCCAAAGGTTACCCCATTGTCAAGCTCATCGCTAGTGACACTACAACAGCAAAGGACGGATCTCCTTACACCACGAAGGATGAAAACCAGAACCAATACACGTATCCCACTGATCACAGACTTCCACACACAAAGCCTTAAACTAAAGAAAAAAAAACCCCACTGGAACCTGATGCAAACAAATCCGAAATGCAGAGACACATTCACCGATAAACCTATTTGGCTTCAAGAGAAACACGACATTCAAACACAAACTTGTCAGGGCCGAATTCACATATCCCATTCAAAGAGGGACACTAAGGAAACAAAATTGAAACACGTCCATAAACGAACTGCACCTTCTGCATGGACCAAGATAAAACAATCATTGCAACACACGCAGTGTGGTCTATCTACTTACCTGCAAACTATGCAAGAGGCAATATGTAGGAGAAACAAAACGTGAATTCCAAACAAGGATAACAATATACGAGCCTGACAGTGAGGAAGCCACCACTTCCAGGAAGGGCCGTGAAGCTTATTCGATCCACCAACGACTATGGATCCAATTGGTATAAATCACGCAGATTTGTATCCCCACATGCTTTCCGGCAGTACAGAACTATAATTTGTAACTTTTCCAGTTTTACACTGGTACTCATTTATACTCCTGGGTAGAGAGAGATAACGAGGAGTGAAGGAGATTGCCTATGTTTGCGTGTCTGCCACCTGATCGCCTGACAGGCGAGCTGGATTTGAAACCCGCCTGGCTGATTACCACGCTGACACCACGGCCAATCGCCTCCCCTAACTCTCAACAAAAGTGTTTAACCCTTCAATGGCGGAATCGTGTCAGGAAAATCAAACTATTTACTTATTTAATATCAATTTTCAGGCCAATGGAAGAGCCAGCCATTCTAGTGGTAAATTTTCCGAAACAGTCTTCTCTTATCTTGCAAATAGTAATTTCTAAGGACTACTGCAGAGGCTGAGTTTGTCCGGATCCGACATGAAGGAGTTAATATAATAGTCAGCGCGAGGTCACAACAACGGTAGCGTTCAAATGCTTTTAACAATGTTACGCAAAAAGGAGTAACAAAGTCGATAGTAAATCGGCAGAAATTTGTTTGAACAATGTCTGCACCGAGTCCGCAATCATTGGCAGAGATGTGTTACATGGAGGCAGAGTGTATTATCTTTAAGATTGGTTAAACGAGTGGGACCGCAGTGTATTGTCTGTATCCGTTGTTATTGCTGTCTGGTATTTTGATGAGTGGTCTGGATAGCACCTAGGGTGGATATGTGGTTGATACCGCTGGCTATTATGATCTGCTCGCATGACGCAGTCATGTTTGACTATCATGTAACTAGTGGTATCGCTGACTCTACTGTCGAGATCATTGCTGACGTTCCCACTTTGGTTGGCACGCCCCGTATAGAGCAGGCACATGTTCTTCATCTGAGGCCGGGTGCCCACAGGCTTGCGGTCAGAGTTGAGATATATCACATCATATGTGCGAGAGTCCTGAAGTAGTGGTTTGCGGTGACGTCATGCATTGCATAGTCAGATTGGATAACGACAGCTGTTGTGGCCATGGAGCATGTTTTGTGATCGATGGTCTGTGATGTGTCCACTACATGATGTTTCATGACGGCATTGACGAATGAAAGCTGTGTTTGTGGCAAACTGTCTACTACAATTTCTTTTGATACGGTTAGACATTGTCAGAGTAGCTTCATTATGTTGTTGCCAGCTCGCAAACATTGATAGCGTCCACCTTTTCAACGTTGTTTGTACTTCCGTGACTCGTGCGCATGTTTCGTCTTATCTACCGTTCCTATCATACCACAACAAGGCTACTCTGAGAAATATATGTAAACATGCATACATAGCATTTATGTAATCACTTTCGTGCAGAATACGACCTTTGACTGCGAGACCAGCCTTATCATTTAGAAAGTTCATGATACGTCTGATTGCTCAGTTTTTACGGACAACAATTTTCAAGGGTTTATATCTTTATATCTGCTAAATAGTTTGACAACAATTTGACTGAAAGTTGTTGGTGGCTAAGACACGAACAACTTTCAGTCAAATTGTTTTCAAAATATTTAGCAAATCAGCAGTTTTTGTTCATTGAAATTATTGTCTGGTGCCTTCCCAGCAGTGCGACAGTTAACGAGTAAATATGAGGGTGTGCTATTTACGAGCAATATAAGCCGAGCTGGACGCTGTAACGGACTCGACTGTCGTTTTGAGGTCAAATTATGAACGCCAAAATGTTGAAAGTATTCATTGTCTCTCTCGTCGTCTGTCTGAATCTGGTAAGTACTAGTTATTATATACACAGAGTCAAACTAATAAAACATCAACTAGTGATTGCTAAATACTGATGATTTAAAGATAGCCCGACATGTCAGTTTCAATAGGAATTTCCAAACCAAAATTAGGGGCGTATCTTCGTGCCGAAGCTAATCAGCCTAATTATCAATTGGAAAGAATAGCTGGCCATCTTGTTTCGCCATCTGGACACAACTGCGTTTTAAACAAGGATGCAACGCAGGAAAGAATTTGTGGATATGATTTAAACATTAACGCTTCCCACTCTGATGCTAAAATTTAAAAATTTCAAATTAAATCCAAAGATAAACGTGTGTTGATTTTTCAACAGCTTTGGTGGAAGACGTTGCTGTCTATTTTTAAACAACATCATCCACCATCATTGCTTAAATGTACATCACTTTCTTTACTATTGACACAGTCAAATATATTATATTGACATCAAACTGGTAGGTATTAGATTCCATTGTCACGGATCTAGGACGAGCATGCGGGGAAGCTGTTGACTATTTTGAAGCTAATCACTTCAGTTTCAGTTATGGAAATCCCGCCACTTCATTAGGCGCACCCAGACCAACCTGGTAGTTTTACTAGTGATAGTATAATTTACACATATACTTTAAGTGGTGTATACATTTGAGTGATTAGTAATGTTGTTGTTGAGAAGTGACTATGTAACATGCAGCAACAACAACTTACCTTGTATTTGATATTTTGCCTTTAAAGAGTGAAAAGAATCGTCACGTCATTCAATGGGGGAATTCCGTTTTAGCTCTGCCCCGCCCATCTCTAGTTAAGCTCCACCCACACTTCGCCAGTGTTGGGATCGATTGATCCCTAAACTCACTGACTACCAATTTGCAGAAACATACACGGCTAGACTGTTGAATATTTTGAAACTCATTTGACTGGGTGTTGTTGGCTTGTTGCCTCCTATGGCGGAAACAGCGCCGAGTCGAATTAGTTTCAAAATATTCAACATAATGTTTATTAAATAGTAAAGACATACACGTCGTACAACTACGCTTAGTCCGTCATCAATTAAGCGCTCGTGACGAACTTATCTACGTTATTCATCAAGTAATTAATTATTACGTCATCGTACACGTCACGTAGTTAGTTATTACGTCATATGATTGATGGATAAACTTGAAATCGTTGTATGTTTCGAGTCTTCATTCCGCGTCTACGTGTATACAATGCGTATCCTTGATGATGTATAACTGTAACAGCTGGGCGGCTCCAAAGGCAGCTCTAGACAAACTCGATGCCTGCCACCGCAAACACCTACGCACCATCACTGGACACCGATGACCAGACAGCATACTTTCTAACGATGCCCTATACAAGATGTGTAATACGTCGCCGCCGTCTGTAAAAGTCACCCAGCAAAGATGGTCCATGTTTTGGCCATGTGCTAAGGATGCCAGAAGACACACCAGCGCAGAGAGCCTTGGAATTCGCCTTACTCGGAGCCAGCAAATACAGAGCTAGGAGAGGACGCCATTGCATAAATCTGCTAAGCATGCTACGAGGTGACCTCAAGAAAGCGCGACTCCGTACACTCAAGTGAAGAATGGACCTGAGGAAGCTAAGGATTTTGGCTGAGGACAAGACACAGTGGGCAAAAGCGAAGAAAGACTGATTGCAGCTGTAGGATGTTTCTACTACTACAGCCGCAGAATACAGTAATCATACATACATACATATTCCGCGTCTTCGTTACTGTTTCAGCTAGCCACTATATGGGTGCATTTTATGGAGGGATCCGTTATGCCAAACTGGTATCTGACGTCATAATCAACTACATCAATTGTGACAGATAATTCATGAAAATCGGAAAGTCAGTCATGAAGTGCACGAATTGGTGGTCTTAGGTTGAATTTATAATTTAATAACAGTCTGTTGAATTATATTTTGTAACTAATTTGACTGGAAGCGGCTGATACCTTTGTTAAGCAGATATTTTATAGAATATCAAAGAATGTGTTATCGCTGCACCGACATGACATCATATGGAGACAAAATGGCGCACGCCGGCCATGGCTCACGTGAACCAACATTATCGCGATATTAAAACACCAATGGATGAAACCACCTTTAGCTATGCCCCGCCCATTTCTCGCTATGCCCCGCCCATGCTTTGCACGTGTAAGGATCGATCGAACGTTAAATTGCCAGATTATCAATAGCAAGGTAACTATACAGGCAAGCTGCTGAATATTTTGAAAGTTTCCTGGGATCGAGAGCAACATTTTTGTAAATATTTTGAAACGCATTTGACTGGGTGCTGTTGCTAGTCTCAAAATATTCAACAGAATGATTACTAAACGATACGCGTGACGGACGTTTAAAAGTTCATGACGGACCTAGCTAGGTCATTAATTACGTTTTGTAATTGTGACGTCAGCCGTATATGTGGCGTAATTCATTATGACGTCATATGCTTGAATGGGAGATTTGATTCATCCATTATTGTGAGATCAATATTGGACAGCATCTGAGCGTGAATCTAAAGTCTATCAATAAAATGCGACATTTGCGATGAGATTGGTATTGCTTTAAAGGGACACTAGAGGCTCCTTTCACTTGCTGTAGTGTCATAGCATTTACTTCTCGCCACCTTTTTAGCTCACCTAGGTTAGCTTATACAATCGCGATTTGTCTGTATGTCTAGCGTCTGTCAACAATCATGGCACGTTTCGCCATTTGTTAAGGGATTAAAACCAAACTTGATTTGGCAGATATGTTCCTTTACGCAATATCTCTTGGGGCTATAAATATGAAGTGGTCACACCCATGAATAGTAGAGTTATGGCCCTTGCTACATTTTCAAAGTATTGAAGTCTCTGGGGGAAACTATGTTTGTGGCACATTTCGTCATTTATCGATGGATTGAAACCAAATTTGCGACCCTTGCTATGTTTTCAAAGTATTGTTTGTGGCACATTACGCCATTTATCAATGGCTTAAAATTAAATTTGGGAGATATGTTTCTTTATGCAACATCTAGTCGAGCTATGAATTTGAAGTGGCCACGACCTTAAACAAGGGCCATAACTCTGGTTCATTAGGTTGTTTTAAGAATTGAGCCCTATGGCGAAAATACATGTGTTTCGTCAATTGTTGATGGAGTAATCATTTTTACACTAATTAATGCACAACACGTATCATTGATCCACCAGACAAGCATAACTGTTGCCATAGACCAATGGGGCAATGGTCCTTATAATTGTTGACCAATGAGGTAATCATCCTTACCACTAACAGAACGATAGTTGGGTCATTGACGCTATTAACGATGGGGAACGCACCATTGACCATGATGGGTAGCCATCCTTGACATTATTGACCCAGCAAATGAAATTTACCAACGGGACAATGGTCACAGTAAAGAATTTGGATTACGAAATGCAAGCATATTGATGCCACAACAGTCATTGACATTATTGACAAATGAGAAAAGGACCACTGATCAATGGGACAGCCATCACTGACGCTATTCATCAATCTTTCAAATGTCACAGCATTGACATTTACCAATGAGGGGATGGTGAGTTGGCAGTAAAAACTTAGAATTAGGAAATGCAAGAATAATGGGATGATTGGTCAACAGAAAAAGTACCATTGATCAATGGGGCAGTCATCCCAGGCACGAATTGTCAAATGATTTATGTGTACTAAAATAACATTTCTTCCAAATCCTGTTTTAATTCATTAACAATTTACGAAACGTGACACAGATTATTTTATTGAAGGAACATAACATATCAGCTAGATGTGGCTTTAATCTATCAATAATCGATAAAAAAAACAAATGTATTTTAACCATAGGGTTGAATAGCTTAAGACAATGAACCCGATATATAGCCCTTGTTTAAAGATGTAGACTCCTTTTATTCATAGTTCAAATAGATATTTGACTGAAGGAACATATCCGTACAGTTCCTGATCAGCTAGGTGAGTACTATGACCCTTGGGCCATTTTTCTCTACATATATGACAATTGATTGCCTTCTAACATCACGTTAATGTTGAAAAGTAGTCGCCACCATATTGTCTCCTCAAGCAAATAAAGGTTGAATAAAGCCTTTCTAAATGTTTACCCTCCTTAAATTATTATTATTATTATTATTATTATTATTATTATTATTATTATTATTATTATTATTATTATTATTATTATTATTATTATTATTATTATTGATAGTGTGTGGTGTCACGTGAGCCCTTGTGAATATATTCAAAAGGTTGCGTGTATGGTTGATTTTACACCGCACGGCCAATCTATAGATGGCGCCTCTGTGATTGAATTAGGCCTATATGCCGAGGCAGGCAGCTTCTGTTGTTTTATGCTTGAAGAATAAATCATGGCCGACTCCATTGACGGTAGAATTGTATCAAAATTTAACTAAATAGCCTGACAAATTTTGACAGCGTGAAAAAAGTTCAAAATGCCATATATAGTTTATGCGTGGAATGCTGTATGATCTCTGCGGATGGTATCAGACGATGCGAATTTTCCTTCAAACGAATCGCTATAACAGATACAAGAACAACCACATGCGTTTGAATTTTATCTTGAATTAATGAATGAATCCAATATGTCACTCAAGTATTGACATCAGAATAAACTACGCCACATATAAGTTAATGTCACAATCATAATTGACAGAAATACTCCGTCATGAACCTGAAATAGTCCGTCAAGTTGTACGAATTATATGTCTTTACTATTTAATAAACATTCTGTTGAATACAGCAACTGCATCCAGTTATTGCAGTCAAATTAGTTTCAAATTATTCAACAGCTCACCTGTATTGTTACCCTAAAATGGGATTCTGAATTTGGGAAGTCATGGTTAGTGTATATAAATGAATCTCAACACGCCCAACGCATATGGGCGGAGCATAGATAATGGGCGTGACATGGATAGAGATGGGTACGGCATAGATAGAGATGGGCGTGTCATAGACAGAGATGGGCGTGTCATAGATAGAGATGGGCGTGTCATAGATAGAGATGGGCGTGGCATAGATAGAGATGGGCGTGGCATAGATAGAGATGGCGTGGTATAGATAGCGATGGGCGTGTCATATCTAGAGATGGGCGTGTCATAGACAGAGATTGGCGTGTCATAGGTAGAGATGGGTGTGGCATATATAGAGATGGGTGGAGGAAAGATAGAGAGGGACGGGGCATAGATAGAGAGGGGCGTGGCAAAGATCGAGATGGGCGGAGAATAGATAGAGATGGGCGTGGCATAGATAGAGATGGCGTGGTATAGATAGCGATGGGCGTGTCATAGCTAGAGATGGGCGTGTCATAGACAGAGATTGGCGTGTCATAGATAGAGATGGGTGTGGCATAGATAGAGATGGGTGGAGGAAAGATAGAGAGGGACGGGGCATAGATAGAGAGGGGCGTGGCAAAGATCGAGAGGGGCGGAGCATAGATAGAGATGGGCGAGCCATAGATAGAGATGGGCGGAGAATAGATAGAGAGGGGCGTGGCATAGATAGAGATGGGCGGGACGATGGAGATGGGCGGAGCATAGATAGCGATGGGCGGAGCATAGATAGAAATGGGCCGAGCATAGATACAGATGGGCGTGGCCTAGATAGCGATTGTAGGAGCATAGATAGAGATGGGCGGAGCATATATAGAGATGGACGGAACATAGATAGCGATGGGCGAGGCATATATAGAGATGGGCGGAGCATAGATAGAGATGGGTGAGGCATAGGTAGAGATGGGCGGAGCATAGATAGAGATGGGTGAGGCATAGGTAGAGATGGGCGGGGAATGGATAGAGATATGTGGGGCATAGATAGAGACCGGCGTGGCCTAGATAGCAATTGGAGGACCATAGATAGAGGTGGGTGGATCATATATGGAGATGGACGGAACATATATAGAGATGGGCGGAGAATAGATAGAGATGGGTGGAGCGTAGATGGAGATGGGCGGGGTATATATATATATATAGATGGGCGGAGCATAGATACAGATGGGTGGGGCATAGGTAGAGATGGGCGTGTCATAGATAGAGATGGGCCTGGCATAGATAGAGATGGGCGGGGCATAGATAGAGATGGGTGGAGCATAGATAGAGATGGGCGGAGCATAGATAGAGATGGGCGAGACATAGATAGAGATGGGCGTGGCCTAGACAGCGATTGGAGGCGCAGAGATAGAGAGGAGCGGGACATAGATAGAGAAGGGCGAAGCATAGATAGAGATGGGCGTGGCATATATAGAGATGGGCGGAACATAGCTAGAGATGGGTGGGGTATAGATAGAGATGGGCGGAGAATAGATAGAGATTGGCGGGGCATAGATAGAGATGAGCGCGGCATATATAAAGATGAGCGTGGCATAGCCCAAAGTGGATCCATTCATTGCCCATACGTCGCCGCCGTCTGTAAAAGTCACCCAGCAAAGATGGTCCATGTTTGGCCATGTGCTAAGGATGCCAGAAGACACACCAGCGCAGAGAGCCTTGGAATTCGCCTTACTAGGAGCCAGCAAATACAGAGCTAGGAGAGGACGCCATTGCATAAATCTGCTAAGCGTGCTACGAGGTGACCTCAAGAAAGCGCGACTCCGTACACTCAAGTGAAGAATGGACCTGAGGTAGCTAAGGATTTTGGCTGAGGACAAGACACAGTGGGCAAAAGCGAAGAAAGACTGATTGCAGCTGTAGGATGTTTCTACTACTACAGCCGCAGAATACAGTAATCATACATACATACATATTCCGCGTCTTCGTTACTGTTTCAGCTAGCCACTATATGGGCGCATTTTATGGAGGGATCCGTTATGCCAAACTGGTATCTGACGTCATAATCAACTACATCAATTGTGACAGATAATTCATGAAAATCGGAAAGTCAGTCATGAAGTGCACGAATTGGTGGTCTTAGGTTGAATTTATAATTTAATAACAGTCTGTTGAATTATATTTTGTAACTAATTTGACTGGAAGCGGCTGATACCTTTGTTAAGCAGATATTTTATAGAATATCAAAGAATGTGTTATCGCTGCACCGACATGACATCATATGGAGACAAAATGGCGCACGCCGGCCATGGCTCACGTGAACCAACATTATCGCGATATTAAAACACCAATTGATGAATACACCTTTAGAATGAATGAGAGAGAGAGAGCGAGAGAGAGAGCGTGGGAGAGAGAGCGTGGGAGAGAGAGAGCGTGGGGAGAGGGAGGGAGGGAGGGAGGGAGGGAGGGAGGAGAGAGAGGAGGGAGGGAGGGAGAGAGAGATAGAGAAAGGGAGAGCGGGAGGGAGGGAGGGAGGGAGAGAGAGAGAGAGAGAGAGAGAGAGAGAGAAAGAGAGAGATGGTTTGAGGGAGGGAGAGAGGGGGAGGGATGGAGGGTGTGCAGAGAGAGAGAGGGTTTGAGGGAGAGAGAGAGAGAGTGGGAGAGGGATGGAGGGACGAAGGGAGGGGGTGCAGAGAGAGAGAGAGAGAGAGAGAGAGAGAGAGAGAGAGAGAGAGAGAGAGAGAGAGAGCTTGGCCCAGAATTTATGTGTGGAAGAATCATGTTCAAACTTTGAAATCTCAATTTCCGAGAACCCCAATTTCAAAGCAATTATACAGACATATATGGCAGCAACAGCGCCCAGTCAAATTAGTTGCAACATAGTCAACAAAATGTTTATTAAATAGTAAAGACATCCAATTTGTACACTTGACGGACATTTCAAGCTTCACGCGAGAGCTTGCTACGTGACTATGTATTGTGACGTCAGCCTAGTGTCGTGGTTCCGTATGACGCCATATACTTGAGTGACAGATCAGATTTCTCTGTTGTCTTCATATTGCTTTGGTAACCCGATATCTTTGACTGGTTATTGCAGCAGCTGAAGAGATTGAGGGCGTGCGTCTCATTGGTGGTGCGATTGGAGGGCGGTTACAAGTTATGTCACGTGGTGTCTGGGGAACGGTCTGCGATGATGGGTTTGATGACAATGCTGCTAGAGTTGTCTGCCGCTCGATGGGAATCGTCTGGGACGTAGACAATGGATGGGTGGGTGGGTGGATGGGTGGATGGGTGGGTGGGATGATTGATGTTTATATGAATGAATGAATGAATGAATGGATGCATAGATAGATGGATGGATGGGTGGGTGGCTGGGTGGGCGGATTGATGTTTATATGAATGAATGAATAAATGAATGAATGGGTGGATGGATGGATGCGTGGGTGATTGGGTAGGTCGGTGGGTGGGTGGGTGGGCGGATGGGTAGGTGGATGGATAGATGGATGGATGCACGGATTTATGTATGTATTTATGTATGTATGTATGTATCTTTTTTTATTTTTTATTGACGCACTGGCAACGCGCGGCTTCAATTTACACATGCTAACCAGCCGACAGTCATGCACCCGTTTGTTTAATTTGTTGATCACCATCTCCCCGGTTGGGGATCGAACCATCATACTGCAACTCCGCATGGCATCAGCAACCAGACATCTTTCCCCTGGACCACCGCGCCAAGATAGAATCTTGGGTTAGCAGACCAGCTTTCACATGTTTGATATACTGACACTCTGACGATTCATATGGGACTATCTGTGGATGCACCTGCCACTATTCAATCCTTGGCTTTTATGCCCATTGTACCCTGACTCCATCAGGGCTCTGGCAGTATATGTATTTTCTTTTTTTTATTGACGAATGCGCAGCTTCAATTTCCACATGTTAACCAGCCGACAGTCATGCACCCGTTAGTTTAATTTGTTGATCACCATCTCCCCTATGTGTATTTTACGTGTGACATCAGCCTACCTGTGACATAGTTGATTATGACGTCATATACTTGACTGACAGATGGGATTCGTATATTGACTTTATCTGACATGGAATTTACTTTGACGTAACTATACGTAACTATACATACCACAGGGCTCAGTACTGGGACCAACCCTCTTTCCTTTCTACATAAATGACATCCACCAAGGCATTACATCAATGGTTAGACCTTTTGCTGATGATACCGTCATCTATCTTACAGTAAAAGACGAAACAGACTGCCAAACATTGCAGGAAGATCTGGACAAGCTAGCCGCTTGGGAGGAAAAGTGGAAGCTGGAGTTTCACCCTGCAAAATGCAACGTCCTGTCCATCTCCAGAAAACAGACCACCATACGACACGAATATCGACTCCACGGCTCGATCCTAAAACCCCTTACATCAGCAAAATACCTGGGGTTAACATCTCCAACAATCTAGACTGGAAGCCACACATATCAACGATCTGCAACAAGGCAAATAAGTCCATTGGCTTCCTCCGCAGAACCTCAGAATCTCATCTAAAAGGATCAAGGCCCATGGGTACAATTCATTAGTACGACCGAGCCTTGAATACGCGAGTACTGTCTGGGACCCATATGAGCAAAGTGATATCATCCAAATTGAGAAAGTCCAACGGCGAGCTGCCCGATTCGTAAACCATCGATATCGAAATACATCCAGCATAGGCGAAATGCTCAACACACTAGAATGGCAAAGTCTACAAGCTGGCCGGAAAGCAGCCCGTCTCATCATGTTCTATAAAATTAACAACAACCTAGTAGAAGTAAACATGGAAAACTACCTAGTGAAACCACTCCGTCACACAAAACACACTCACTGTATGACATATCAAATCCCACATACCAGAACAGCATATCGACAAGCAACCTTCTTCCCAAGACCAGCCGTTGACCGGAATGCCCTGCCAGAAGAGATGGTCACCAGCGTGTCACTAGATGCCTTCAAGGCACTAGTGACCAGAGACTAGAGTGGAAGCTCTGTTTTTAATCTGCACCTGTACATACTTTTTGGCACCCTGTTTTTAAACTTGTCGCATGCACTCACCTGCCATAATCTTCAGCAAGTTGAAGGCGGCCAGTAATTGGAAGAAGAAGAAGAAGAAGATACTATTTCTGAGAGAAGCAAACGGGGCACACGGTATATGTCAATGCGATGAAACAGCTTACTAACAGGCTTATGAGCCAAGATATGCTAAAATAAAAATTATTATAGTTCACTGCTATTATAATGCAGGGTGATTACCGTAAATAATTGCCCATATTTGTTTCTGTGTATTGGAGATTTGTTCCACATCCGAAGTTCTAACTCCCATTCCTACCCTGGCCGGACACACAAAATAGTGGATATTATGTTGTTCAGTGAGCAGCCCAAAATTGAGATTGTATCACTTTGTCCGGATGTGGACGAGGCGGGGCCAAGTTCTTTAGGGCCAACCGATACACACTAAATTCCTTTTAGTGCGAGATGAATTATCCTTATATCCACATGCTGGCGATAGTCCTATTTTGAAGGTTTTCTGTTAGGGTTTTCACTGAAACATATTGGCCCGTGAAATCGTTTGTGAAGTCAGCAAAAAATGCATCAGCATATTGTCATAGGAAACAATTGAAAAGGAGATTACTGCTGGTCGTATAGCAAGTCCATTCCAGACTTCCTTTTAAAGACTTCCGAGTATTAGCAATGGAGGAATCCAGTTTTAGCCATGCCCCACCCATATCTAGGTACGCTCCACCCACGCTTTGCCCGTGTAGGGATCGCTTAGTCCGTCACCATCTAAGCGTTCGTGACGAATTTAGCTACGTCATTCATGACATCATTGGTTATGACGTCATCCTACACGTCACGTAGTTCATTATGACGTCATACGATTAATGGATAAACTGGAATCCTCCACTATATTCATTGTACATACTGTATATAATGTCCTCTATACCGCTGCGCGATATACCGATACCATATTTAAAACCGATATCCTGCACTGACGGTTTCATAACCGATTATAAAAAATAAATATCGAAAAACCGAATATGAACATATTTTCGGTTTTTCGTATCAGGATTTAAAAAAATAAAAGATACTAACGAGCATGAAAAGCGTAATGAATACTAATGGCCATATTTTCCATTAAACTACGTTCGGGGCAACTAATAATTGAACGTGGCCCCAATTGCGCGTATTGTGTAACTCCATGTAACTCGCTGTACGCCTAGAGAAATCAAGCAGCGAATTAATTAAATAAATATCCACTCGTCTTTTCTCTGGTAGTCTCAGATAATTTTTCAATATAAAACACAATACTAACGCAGGAATTTGTCATTGAAATTTGTATCGGGGAAACATTTCTAAACAACGGCATCCATTTTATTTACGTCACCGACTAATTAACATAATGCAAAGTCGTCCCAGAACTAAATCGCCAGAATGCATAAAAATCTCGCCAATAAATATAATGCTGAATACATTTTGCTGATTAGGATACAATTTTAAATAAAATTATTACTCAAACCGTTTTTAAAACGTTATCTTCTATACACATTATCATATTAACTTATGAAATTCGCGTTCGCAATATTACAGTTAAATCATCTTCAAGGCATGATTTCGTCCTCGGGCCGAATTGGAAATGAAAGAAGAAAGGGAGATAATAACATCATAATTAATTACAATCACGTGATTTACGTCTTTTCGCAACCTGTTTTGCTGATTTATGATTAATAAACGATGTTTATTTAACTGTGCTTAATATTTAGGCGGTCTAATTAATAATTTCACCCCCGCGATGATGGATATTATGAGGTATATTAAGCTTTAAAGGCGTAAAATGTTACGAATGTATCAGGGCGTGAAAATACGTTCTGTGTTCGTGCTATTTTTCGTCATTTAAATTTTTTGTTTCATGTCCATAAAACCTATATTCGGTTAAAACCGATATGAAAAGTCATATCGAAACCGATATGGCTGTAAGCCAAACCGCGCAGCCCTACCTCTATAACTCTGTACATACTGTCCTCTACAACACTGTACATACTGTCCTCTATAACTCTGTACATACTGTATATACTGTCCTCTATAACTCTGTACATACTGTATATACTGTCCTCTATAACTCTGTACATACTTTATATACTGTCCTCTATAACTCTGTACATACTGCCCTCTATAACACTGTACATACTGTCCACTATAACTCTGTACATACTGTCCTCTATAACTCTGTACGCACTGTATATAATGTCCTCTATGACTATGTACATACTGTACATACTGTCCTCTATAACTATGTACATACTGTATATACTGTCCTCTATAACTCTGTACATACTTTATATACTGTCCTCTATAACAATGTACATACCGTCATCTATAACTCTGTTTATACTGTATATACTGTCCTCTATAACTCTGTAATACTGTATATACTGTCCTCTATAACTCAGTACATACTGTATACACTGTCGTCTATAACTCTGTACATACTGTATGCACTGTCGTCTATAACTCTGTACATACTGTATAAACTGTCCTCTATAACACTGTACATACTGTCCTCTATAACACTGTACATACTGTTATCTATAACTCTGTACACACTGTCCTCTATAACTTTGTACATGCTGTATATACTGTCTTCTATAACTATGTACATACTGTATATACGGTCCTCTATAACTCTGTACATACTGTATATGCTGTCTTCTATACCTCTGTACATACTGTATATACTGTCCTCTATAGCAATGTACATACTGTCCTCTATACCGCTGTACACACTGTCATCTAAGACTATGTATATACTGCATATACTGTCTTCTATACCTCTGTACATACTGTATATACTGTTCTCTATAACTCTGTACATACTGTATATACTGTCCTCTATAACTCTGTACATACTGTATATACTGTCCTCTATAACTCTGTACATTACGTTATATACTGTCCTCTATAACTCTGTACATACTGTATATACTGTTCTCTATAACTATGTACATACTGTATATACGGTCCTCTATAACTCTGTACATACTGTATATACTGTCCTCTATAACTCTGTACATACTGTATATACTGTCCTCTATAACTCTGTACATTACGTTATATACTGTCCTCTATAACTCTGTACATACTGTATATACTGTTCTCTATAACTATGTACATACTGTATATACGGTCCTCTATAACAATGTAATACTGTCCTCTATACCGCTGTACATACTGTCATCTATGACTATGTACATACTGTATATACCGTCCTCTATAACTCTGTACATACCGTATATACTGTCCTCTATAACTATGTACATACTGTATATACTATCCTCTATAACTCTGTACATACTGTATATACTGTCCTCTATAACTGTGTACATACTGTATATACTGTCTTCTATGCCTCTGTACGTACTGTATATACTGTCCTCTATAACTCTGTACATACTGTATATACTGTCCTTTATAACTCTGTATGTACTGTATATACTGTCCTATAAAACGCTGTGCACACTGCATATACTGTCTTCTATAACTCTGTACATACTGTATATACTGTCATCTATACCTCTGTACGTACTGTATATACCGTCCTCTATAACTCTGTACACACTGCATATACTGTCCTCTATAAATCTGTACATACTGTATATACTGTCTTCTATACCTCTGTACATACTGTACATACTGTATATACTGTCTTCTATACCTCTGTACATACTGTACATACTGTCCTCTATGACTCTGTACGTACTGTATATACTGTCCTCTATAACTCTGTTCATACTTTATATACTGTCCTCTATAACACTGTACATACTGTTCACTAAAACCCTGTACATACTGTCCTCTATAACTATGTACGCACTGTATATACTGTCCTCTATGACTATGTACATACTGTACATACTGTCCTCTATAACTATGTACATACTGTATATACTGTCCTCTATAACTCTGTACATACTTTATATACTGTCCTCTATAACTCTGTACATACCGGCCTCTATAACTCTGTACATACTGTATAAACTGTCCTCTATAACTCTGTACATACAGTATATACTGTCCTCTATAACTCTGTACATACTGTATATACTGTCCTCTATAACTCTGTACATACTGTATATACTGTCCTCTATAACTCTGTACATACTGTATATACTGTCCGCTATAACTCTGTACATACTGTATATACTGTCTTCTATGCCTCTGTACATACTGTATAAACTGTCCTCTATAACGATGTGCACGCTGCATATACTGTCCTCTATACCTCTGTACATACTGTACATACTGTCCTCTATGACTCTGTACGTACTGCATATACTGTCATCTATACCTCTGTACGTACTGCATATACTGTCCTCTATAACTCTGTACATACTGTACATACTGTCATCTATACCTCTGTACATACTGTATATACTGTCCTCTATAACTCTGTACATACTGTATAAACTGTCCTCTATACCTCTGTACAAACTGTATATACTGTCCTCTATACCTCTGTGCATACTGTATATACTGTCCTCTATACCTCTGTACATACTGTATATACTGTCCTCTATAAATCTGTACATACTGTATATACTGTCTTCTATACCTCTGTACATACTGTATATACTGTCATCTATACCTCTGTACGTACTGTATATACTGTCCTCTATAAATATGTACATACTGTATATACTGTCCTCTATAACTATGTACATACTGTATATACTGTCCTCTATAACTCTGTGCACGCTGCATATACTGTCCTCTATAACTCTGTACATACTGTATAAACTGTCCTCTATAACGCTGTGCACGCTGCATATACTGTCCTCTATAACTCTGTACATACTGTATATACTGTCCTCTCTAACTCTGTACATACTGCATATACTGTCCTCTATAACTCTGTACATACTGTATATACTGTCCTCTATAACTCTGTACATACTGTATATACTGTCTTCTATGCCTCTGTACATACTGTATATACTGTCTTCTATGCCTCTGTATGTACTGTATATACTGTCTTCTATGCCTCTGTACATACTGTATATACTGTCCTCTATAACTCTGTACATACTGTATAAACTGTCCTCTATAACGCTGTGCACGCTGCATATACTGTCCTCTAAAACTCTGTATGTACTGTATATACTGTCTTCTATGCCTCTGTACATACTGTATATACTGTCCTCTATAACTCTGTACATACTGTATAAACTGTCCTCTATAACGCTGTGCACGCTGCATATACTGTCCTCTATAACTCTGTATGTACTGTATATACTGTCTTCTATGCCTCTGTACATACTGTATATACTGTCCTCTATAACCCTGCACATACTGTATAAACTGTCCTCTATAACGCTGTGCACGCTGCATATACTGTCCTCTATAACTCTGTATGTACTGTATATACTGTCATCTATACCTCTGTACATACTGTATATACTGTCCTCTATGACTCTGTACATACTGTGTATACTGTTCTCTATAACTCTGTATGTACTGTATATACTGTCCTCTATACCTCTGTACATACTGTATATACTGTCCTCTATGACTCTGTACATACTGTATATACTGTCCTCTATGACTCTGTACATACTGTGTATACTGTTCTCTATAACTCTGTACATACTGTATATACTGTCCTCTATGACTCTCTATGTACTGTATATACTGTCCTCGATGACTCAGGAGAATAACCTATTAGCCTATTAAACGGTTTCTATGACTCTTTTCTGTTTCCTGAATTTTTCCGGTCAAACATCACTTACGCTGTGACGTATTTTCACGGGGCTGCTGATGACGTCCCGATTCTGCTAGACGATGTCAGTTATCTAGGCACTGAACATTCATTAAACGAATGTGAGCACTCTCCTATTGGAACAAACAACTGCGACCATAGTGAAGATGTTGGTGTTCTCTGCGGTACGTATCCATATGGGTGATTTCATGTTATGTACAACTTTACCGCGAGCTTATCAACAGAGCTTAAAAGAAATCTCACCTTATCTTATAATCAGTCAGGTGATACAATTTGCAACCCATGATGCTTCGCTGACATTTTAGCCTTTTTCATGCCGACAACGAAAGATATACAGTCCTTACTAACTAAATGTTGATGCATTTCTACAGCCTATGATGGCTGTCATCGTTTACATTTCAACCAATCAGAAAACACTCTAGCGTATCTGCCTCGGTATATACGCACATCCATAGAGGCGCCAGCAATATTATAGGAGTTGTTGGTGTCATATGCAGCAACAACGTCCAGCCAAATTAGTTTCAAAATGTTCAACGAGATGCATATTACACAATAAGGAATGTAATGCATTGGCACCTACATAAACATTACGCTCTATCCCTTGAGGAGACAAAATGGTGACGATCACTGTTCAACATTTACGCGATATTACAAAGCAGATAATTGTGATACAGATAAGGGACAGTGACAGGATATGAATGATATGGAATCTATAAACCATAAACTATAGGTACAAATAAGATTTGAGTGAGATTAACAGCCGTTTAAGAGAATACCAAGATGATCCAGATTTCGCGAGTAAGTTCATGAGGATCGTTTCTAAATGAGATTGATAATTTTGAAAATAAATCTTTAAAGCTTTAAAACTCCTTTTGATTTTGATGACAGCCTACACGTGACGAAATTAAATATAATAGAGTGCCAGATCTGATCTTTCCATTGTCGATTCTAGGAGAAGCCCAGATTGAAGTAATCCGTCTCGTGGATGGAGGAGGGTCACATGAAGGTCGTGTGGAGATACTATAAGAGGGCATATGGGGGACGGTCTGTGATGACTACTTCGACATCAATGCAGCGACAGTAATATGCTGGCAGTACTTTTCGTAAGCAAAACAACTTCATATACTTCTACAATGTACAGTACACCTCAGAACTAATTAAAAATGTTTAAAAACAAAAACAGAAACATGTTGGTTAATAAGAAATGTTCTGTTGTAACATGATTCGATTAGAAGACATTGCTGCAGCATATTCAAATTCAAAATATTCAACAGCACGTTTGACCTTATTTTGGAAACAAGTTCATTTCTGAGCTGTAGTGTAGTTACTACTGCTGTTGCTGCTACTGGGGCTGCTACTTCTACTGCTGCTACTGCTGCTACTGCTGCTACTGCTGCTACAGCTGCTACCCCTGCTACCGCTGCCACTGCTGTTGCTACCGCTGATGCTGCTGCTACTGCTGCTACTGCTGCTACTGCTGCTACTGCTGCTACTGCTGCTACTGCTGCTACTGCTGCTACTGCTGCTACTGCTGCTGATGTTGCTGCTGCTGCTGCTGCTACTACTACTACTGCTCCTATTGCTATTAGTACTGCTGCTGCTGCTATTGCTGCTGCTGCTACTGCTGCTGCTACTGCTGTTACTACTACGGCTGCTGCTTCTTCTGCTGCTTCTACTGCTGCTGCTACTTCTGCTGCTTCTACTGCTGCTGCTACTGCTGCTACTACAGCTGCTGCTGTTACTTCTGCTGTTTCTGCTGCTGCTGCTACTGCTGCTGCTTCCGCTACTGCTGCTAATGTTGCAGCTGCTACTGCTACTACTACGGCTGCTGCTACCACGACGGTGTCTGCTGCTTCTGCTGCTACTGCTACTGTTACTACTACTACTACTACTACTACTACTACTACTACTACTACTACTACTACTACTACTACTACTACTACTACTACTACTACTACTACTACTACTACTTTCTTGCCAGGACTAATGTCCCTCCCTCCCTCCCACCATCCCTTCCTCTCTCCCTCCCTCCCTCCCTCCCTCCCTCTGTCTCTCCCTCTCTCTCTCTCTTCTCTCTCTCTCTCTCTCTCTCTCTCTCTCTCTCTCTATCCCTCACTCCATCCCTCCTTCTCTCCCTCCTTCCCTCCCTCCCTCCCCCTCCCTCCCTCCCTCCATCCCTCCCTCCCCGTTTGGGTGCCGAGGAGTCCTACTTTTCCACTAGACCACCAACCAGATGACACGAATCCTCTTTTACAGGACTAGCTTTCAACGACCCGTCTCACATGTCTGTTTGCCACTGTCCATCCATCCGTTGCCCGCTCGCCCTTTCGCCCACGAGTCTGTTCGCCCCTCCGTTCTTCCATCCATCCATCTGCATGCCAATACATCTGCCCATCCGTCAGTCTATTGGACTCCGTTTTGTGATATTGATATGTCTAACAAAGCAATTAAAATGGCTACCGCGCTCTTGTACTACCGCGGACCGACTCTTCGGCCGATGACAACGCATCCGCCCCGCACGCCCTCCGTCGCTCGGCGCCCCACAGGGTCTCGGGTCTCATAAGTAGGAGGCAAGGCTTGGTCAGCCATAAACGAATTTTGCCCGTTGCTCTACGAGTCGTTGGAACTTGAGACATCTTGTGGAAATATCGGAACTAAAAACGGTCCGCTGAGAGGATCGTTCCTGAGAAAGGCACATTTTTTTTTAATTATGAAGCAGACTGACGGATCACAAACAGTATTTTTTACAGCACTACATTAATTCACCTTTCCATAGTATCCATCTATCAATCTGACGTCAAATAAACATCATAATCAGCTAAGTGGCGCATAGGATGACGACATAATCATTATGTCATAAATGATTCTAAATGGCCCGTCTTTAACTCTTAAAGGACAATTCCGGGATGATAAAAAGTTTGCTTTATTTGAAAGATTATTACGTGTTTAATGAAATTGCGCCAGAATAATAACCAGATAGAAATAGCGTAACCAACTATAGCTAGATAAAGTCGGTAAAATTGACAATTTTTCGCGCATCGGGGCGCTGCCATTTTATCGCGTCTACCAACGTCAGCCCTGCACCACCGCTATTGCTATGACTGGAGGAGCGAGGCCAATAGATGCGGGTATATATTTTAAGGAAGTATACGTAAATGATAATAGCAAACGAACCGCTGAAGCGATTCCGATGATTCTAGGATCTCTAAATAGGTGCCGACCTCGGGATTAATAAGATATAATGGATGTTAATATTGGACAAGAGGTTCAAAAGACTGGAATATATTAAAAAAATTATTCATCTAAGATACGATCTGAGAATGCTATCCTTTTTTGGTAAAATTCCGCATGAGATTGTTTTTGTCTCGAAGACTCCATCTTTGCATATTGTCATTAAATTGGAGTGTGCTTAACGCTGAATGAAATGGCTATTTGCCTAACCAATTATAATTTTGCTCACGTGAATATTGCCAGAGATATCACCAAATGAATTAATATTTTGCCATAAAATCCGGGAATTTTCATCGGCCGATCAATATTGCCCGGCAAGCTGTAGTAATTTCAATAATTAAGATATTTTGATGGAATCTTTCCCGCTTTGTGAAACATTATAAAGCTTCGGCACGGACAATTCTGTAATTGTAGCTCTAAAACTTATTCTGATATAGAATGATGGATAGAGCGCATCCTGAAACTTTTGTTTGAAATTTTTCTGGCTTAGATTTTCCAGCAGAGTGTATGTTTTGAACCACTAGACCGATTCTAACATCCCTAGCACTGGCTAAATCTCCGAATTTGCCGCTACAGGTAGGTATCAGAATTATTACAATCGGTTCTGTGCTTCCGGCAATATTATCATATCATGTTTTCTTGGAATATATATTTATACTGCCTGCGACACACGCTATAACGGTATCTTGAGTCGGCTGAGTAATTTGACAATATACATGTGTCAAGTGTGCCACTTCATTTAACCCTTATCGCATGGTGTAAAATGCGTAATAGTCTACTTACAGAGATAGTGCCGGGGTACATTTTGAAAAAAACCCGTTGCTGAAACGTGTTGCTGTCGTGCACAGCAATGACTTACAGCAGCATTGTTACTAAAATGACCACATTCTGATAGGATAGAGAAAATGGAATCTATGCTTCAGTGGTCTAGGGGTTAACGATTCCCCACCGACTTCGGACACTAGAATTACGTGAAAAACTTACTCGCTTAACTGGGCAATGTCCTAACGATTACAAATTAGCACATGTTAGGCCGCCATGCATATACATATTTACAGTACAGCCTTCATGCTCGGCAAAGATAGCGTTGGTGCGGGGATGACGCCATGATCTCGTGAAATCTCGCTCTCGTTGCGAGGAAGTCGCGCCGCCCAGGAGACAAAATGATCCCATGTTTACGATGGTATAATTCCTCGTATTATTTGTCTATTGTTTCTATTTAGGATCCAATATGTTCCTCATATAATAATCTTTCAAATAAACTACACTTTTACCAATCCCGGAATTATCCAACACATTGTACGAATTGTATGTCTCTACTATTTAATAAACATGCTGTTGAATATTTTGAAACTAATTTGACTGAACACCCAGCCAAATTAGTTTCAAAATATTCAACCGCTTACCTGTATAGTTTTCTCGAAATTGATAGTCAGGAAGTGCAGAGATCGATCGATCCCAACACGAGCCAGGTGTAGGTGGAGCTTAGATAGAGAGGGGCGGGGCATAGCTAAAATGGAAAGGTCCATTGACCACTCATTTGAATTGGTGGAACAAGTATCACAGAATTCTTTGTACAAGAGGTATGAGATACTTGAGCAATCAGATTTCTAGACAGTATACTCGAGTGTTTAAGAAAAAAAGGTATGGGTTATCTGATTTATCAGCTTGCAGATACAGGTTACCTGAGTGATCAGTTTTCTAGTAATTAGTATTCTGAACGACATGAAAATCCCTGAATGTGACGCCTCAGATGGCTGTGAAGTATTCATCACTTACCTGTTTTCTCCTGAACAAATGCCGCATGGGTGGCCTTTGTTAGAAATGTCGTCGATCGAAAGAGAAACCATCGTATATAGAACCTTCATCATTTATATAAGTTTAGCACCTGAATGACTGGCGCTATAACCGAGTCAGGAATTCCAGTGGTGAATTAAAAAATCCCTAGAATGCACTCGAAGGAGATGCTGACCCACGCCTTTTGCGCATCGTCTGGCAACTCTGCTTTCTTGCACTCCAAAGTTATGGACAAACATGTGCAGTCCGATATGCACTTCGTGACCCTGTGAACTAGATATGTGATGCTATGTCCTGAAACTCATAGCCACTTACAACATGAATGGATGTACCAAATTTGGTGATTCTATCTACTTGCGTTCCCGATCTATGGCTAAAATGGTGAATTTCTGGGTGCACTAAGTGACCCCATGACCTCGATTTGTAACCGTTTGACCCCAACCCAATACATTTCTAGCCACTCATAATAAGAATGTATGTGCCGAGTTTTGTGAATCTGCTTACTTGCGTTCTCGATTTAGGCCAAAAAAATGTGTATTTCGGGATGCACTAAGTGACCTAGTGACTTCTATTTTTGACTTTTTGAACCCAAACTAAAATATTTTGTGTCCACTCATGATATCAATGAATGTTCCACACTTGGTGATTCTACATGCTTGCGGTCCTAATTTGTGGCTAAAATGCATATGGTGATTCCTCAGATAAACACACACACGCACGCACGCACGCACGCACGCACGCACGCACGCACGCACGCACGCACGCACGCACGCACGCACGCACGCACGCACGCACGCACGCACGCACGCACGCACGCACGCATGCATGCACGCACACGCACACGCACGCACGGCACCAACTGCAATACTCACACCGGCCTTCGTGAGTAATAATGCTATTCTATTTGCCTGAAGTTGCCGTGTTTTGGCCATTAAAGGGTTAAGTTGACACACGAGGGGTTTAATAAACACCACTATTCGCCTTTATTAACAGCCTCAATAATGCCACTATTATACATGATTTTGGCCGTGCTAATGATGACACCCCTATTCTCTTGGATGACGTCAGATGCCGTGGCAACGAGGCATCACTAGAGGTGTGTCAGCACAACCGTATTGGAGTGAACAACTGTAACCACAATGAGGACGTTGGTATCAAATGTGGTGAGGTTGTGTAACCCACACACGCACGCACGCACGGACATATATATCTGAATTCCCGGAATCCTAATTTCAAGGTATCTATGCAGGTAAACTGTAGCATATTTTGAAACAAAATTTACTGGAAGATGCTGCATCGTATATTTTTAACATATTCAACTGAACTTTTAAAATAATAAATTCTGTTTTGACAGATCTACGCCAATTTGATTGTGACGTCAGCAAACTTTAACATCTTTACAAAACAAAAACAAAAACTTGTTTAGTTAGTACAATTTTGATCACGATGTAAGAAATGTTTGAATGTTGAATATTTTTAACGTAATTGGATTGGAAGATATTGTATTCTTAGGCATTCGGTTTAACTCTGGACCTGCTGGCCAAGCCACCAACAACTTTCAGTCAAATTGTTTTCAAAATATTCAGCAGGTCCAGAGTTATTTTCCGTAGAAATTATTGTCTGGTGGCTTACAAAAGTCAGACAGTCAATAGTTTTTTCTGACATGTGTGCATTCTAACACTCATTCCATGTTACTTTATTTTCTAGCCTCTGTGTACATGGATTGATATCACTGATGTATGCTTATGCGGTTGTACAATAAAACAGCATCCCGTGAAATTATATTGTCTGCATTTCATGCCCAAATATGAAAATCCATGGTGAAAAACTCCATATATCAAGATCTTGTTTGTCAAAGATTTGTTAGAGGAGTAATGTCGCTATAATCTCTGTCGGTAGTTGCGCGCGAAGCGCGAAAATGAGATCACGTTGAGGTAACACCGAACCCTTTCTGTCAGGCTACAGGGCGGGAGGGAGGGGGGAGGGGAGAGAGAGAGAGAGAGAGAGATCGAATCCACCCATTGCTTATGCTAAATATATTTCTAACTTGGTATTAGTAGAACTGATTGTACTAGTGGATTATCACTATAATATCCCAATAGTGACATCAGGGGAGATATTGCCGATCAACTTTCGGTTCGATGATAGGAGGAAATCAAAATTTTGATCATACCAAACTAGTGTGAAATCAGCCAGGGGTAGTGATATATGAGTAGCAAGAACAAAGATTGAAACCCCACGCAAAACAGAAGACAATGTTCCGATCAATCAGGTTCTATTCACTTTAAAACTACAAATTATAGCTAACATATACCAAAACAATGAATAAATATATTACAACAATATATTGTTAATACATATTGATGGATAACAAAATCAATTTCAAAGCTCTTCATATAGTGCCATTCACATAGTAGACGTTATTTACTGTAGTTGTAATAATAATAATAGTAGTAGTAGTAGTAGTAGTAGTAGTAGTGGTGGTAGTAGTAGTAGTAGTAGTAGTAGTAGTAGTAGTAGTAGCAGCAGCTGCAGCAGCAGCAGCAGCAGCAGCAGTAGCAGTAGCAGTAGTAGTAGTAGTAGTAGTAGTAATAGTAGTAGTAGCAGCAGCAGCAGCAGCAGCAGCAGCAGCAGCAGTTGCTGTTGTTGTTGTTGTGGTTGTTGCTGTTGTTGTTTTTGTGGTCATTGTTGTTGTTGTTGTGGTGGTGGTCGTGGTTGTTGTTGTTGTTGTTGTTGTTGTTGTTGCTGTTGTTGTTGTTGAAACAATTAGCCTATTAATAATAAAAAGTTAACTTAATATATTTTCTTGATATTAATTTTATATACAAACAACCTTTTATATAAAACTATCATTGGTGAAATAAATCAGCTGAAACTGAATAATCAACAGCTTTAAGATTACCTTGAATTTGGGATTCTGGGTATCAACATATCTTACAAGTGGGCGGAGTTTAGATGGAATTGGGCGGAGCAAACGGATCCTACTATTACATGGCCAAGATCCTGACATACAAGGCACTTAATAGAGGAACCCAGTCTATCAGTCAAGTATATTACGTCATAATCAATTACGTCACAAGTCGGCTGATGTCACAATGAAAAATGGCATATCTAAGTATGTCATAAACGCTTAATAGGCCGTTAAGATGAACAAATTGTATGGCTACTATTTAATAAATATTCTGTTGAATATTTTGAAACTAATTTGAATGGGCGCTGTCAAACTATTTTCAAAATATTCAACAACATTCATGTATAGTTTTATGGAAATGGTCCTTTCCGGTTTTAGCTATGCCCCGCCCATCTTAAGCTAAGCTCCACCCACACCTCACTCGTGGTGGGATCGATCGGTCTCTGGAAACCCTGACCATCAATTTCCAAAAAACTACACAGGTAAGCTGTTGAATATTTTGAAACTAATTTGACTTGGTGCTGTTGCTGCCTAAGGCAAGTCGAATTAGCTTCAAAATATTCAACAGCATGTTTATTAAATAGCAAAGAATTACAAAGACATATCATTCTTACAACGTGTCGGACTATTTAAGATTTGATGACGGTCTACACGTATATGGAACTCTTTTTGACGTAATGATTGTGACGTCATCATACACGTGCTGAGCTGATTATGACGTCACACGAGGTCAGACGATGGATGGGGAAAGTGAATTGAGATTCAGGTAGTTCTGTGATCGATCGATCCCAACACGAACAAAGCGTGGGCAGAACTTAGCTAGAAATGGGTGGGGCATAGATAAAACTGGATTCATCATTTAATCGGTGGGGTCTTTTTAAGAAAAGAGCAAGCGTAATTAAATGGAGCTAGCAATTGTTGTCGATAAAAACTTGACAATGAATAGTTTACTGCTGTTAGAAGGAAAATACATTCTAAAATGTTTGAATCAGGCTTCTCTTCCCTGTGATTGTCAGATATAATATCATCGGCAATTGCTTATAGGAAGGCTGACTAGTGCTGTTGTCATATTGTAAGGGGCTATTCATATACCCGGGACAGTTCTCATCGGACGCAGGTGGTAGGCGTAATCGTTGATCTGAATATGTTGACGATTCCAACGTCGATAGATTGTCATGGATGTTTGATGAAAAGTTCATGTCCAATGCTATCCTGGTTTATCCTAGAATAATAATAACAGCAACAACAACAACAATAATAATAATAATAATAATAATAATAATAATAATAATAATAATAATAATAATAATAATAATAATTAGACATTTTTAAACGATTCGAAGCTAACTTATTAACTCACTTGGAATATTTCGTTCAGATCGTCTGGGTTTCATCAGCCACACTGATCTCTGGTGGGTCTCGCTCGTTCAGAGACTCGGCGAGATCTCGCGGGATCAGGAGAGTGTCATAAATCGGTTGGAGTTCCAGTCCCTGATCTCTTCATGGTCGGCTTTAGCTGTTTTGATCTGTATGGCCTCGTGAACCTTTCGTTTGGCCCAGCGCTCTTCTGTTGTTAGTATTTGGATGTTATCCGTATAATTTGATGTAAGTCTTTACTGCAGTGTTCGTATACTGGAGCTGAGGCTCTGGTCTAGTGTTCTTTAACTCTCACGCCTAATGCTCTATCAGTCTAACCGACGTGGGTGTTGTCACAGTTACCACACGTCGTGGAGTCTTGTAGAGCATTAGGTGTGAGGGTTAGCGAGCACCAGACCAGACTTTCGTCTGCGATATACGAACTTAAGTAAATTATTACATAAAGCATTGTGCGAGTTAAGCATTAGACGAACAATATATGATATGAATAAAGTAGACATCTTCGAAGAAAGCTTATTTATGAATACACATAATTAAAGATACAAATGAAAATTTAAAGATGTGTTCTTTTATTAGCTAAATACTATATATACAAGATATTTTTGTTTCTACCAATTGAGGAAATGGAAATAAAATCTAATAATTATTCGTATCAAATCTTGAGGCAACATTATTTTACGCTACTTAGATATATTTCAGTATGTTGGAAACTATAACTTCAACATTATGTCTATGTATTCATGACTTTATCATGGCAGTTGTACAATGCTGAAGAAGATAACGAGCCGCATATAGGTGGTTTCAGAAGATAAACACTAGATTTGAAGCGAGTATAATGTTACACATCAGAGCAATGGATGTTTTTGTGACGGTCAATCTATCTTAAAGATGTTGAAATAAATTTTAGAGTTTCTTTAATAACATTATTATTGAACAGTTAGAAAATGAATATAGCCGTAGCGAAATGAATATTTCACATCTTTTATTATAGCATTGCTACAAACAAAGCAATTAGGAAGGCGACACAAAGAAATGACCCATTGTGTGATTTCTGTCATACTAAAGATAATTTAGAACACTGTTTCTTGAATTGTGATAGACCGTGGCCAATGCTATACTTCCTTGGGAATATATTAACATAAGTTAATGGGATGTCTGTATTTACGAAATATATATGGTCCGAGAACCGGTTTCTAACAGGGTATGAACAATTTTGCCGATTGCATATGAATGTAAATCTTTTGTCAAGAAATGTTTTCTATTTAGTAACTAGATTGATCGGTCGATGATGCGTCATCGCAAATCCCCACGTTCACCGCTTTGAACGTTTGACCCTACCCCACAACCCACCCCCCGGGGTTGGAGCCAAATGTAAATGTCCCTTTGCACTCCGCCATCATGTGGGTAACTCACATACCAAATTTGGTTGAATTTCGTCCAACAGTGTCAGAGGAGTTGCATTACAATTAATTTCATGACCTTTTGACCATCACCCCCCCCCCCCCCCCCGGGGGGTGGGGCCAAATGTAAATGTGCTCATCCACTCCACATTGATATGGGTAACTCACATACAAAATGTGTTTGAATTCCGCGAAATGTTTGCGGAGGAGTTGTATTAGAATCAATTTCCTGACACTTGGACAGCAACCCAACCACCCCTGGGGGTGGGACCAAATCTAAATGTGCTCAAGCACTCCACACTGATATGGGTAACTTACGTACCAAATTTGTTTGAATTCCGTCAAACTGTTTCGGAGGAGTTGCATTACAATTAATTTCTTGACCTTTTGACCTCCATCCCCCACCCAAAGGGGGCGGGGCCAAATGGAAATGTGCGCATCCACTCCACATTGATATGGGTATCACACATACCAAATTGGGCTGAATTCCGTCCAATGGTTTCGGAGGAGTTGCATTGCAATCAATTTCGACCTTTTAACCCCAACTCCCCACCCACCCCTGGGGGCGGGCCCAAATGTAAATATGCTCATGTACTCCACGTTGACATGGTTAATCGACATACCAAATTTCGTTGAATTCTGTCCAACGGTTTCGGAGGAGATGCGTTACAATCAAATTCCACAGGTTAGAATTTGACCTTTTTACACACACCCGCCCCTTGGGGCAGAGCCAAATGTAAATATCGTCTTGCAAAGTGGAATCATATGGGGGAGGGGTGGTGGGGGTAACCCACATACCAAATTTAGTTTAGACAGACAGACAGACAGACAGACAGACAGACGAATGGAGGCGATTAGAATACCCCCAACGTTTTTTTAAAGGTGGGGATAATTATCAAGTGCTCAGTGAAATAATACGTGCATTAAAATTTTATAATCACTCCAAATAAATGTACTGTGTGTAAATTCCCAGTATCAGTTTTCAGAGAGCTTTTGTGTACTTAGGTACCAGTTTCTAACAGGGATGTAAATCTGTCATTCCTATGGTGACGAGATGGTGATTTAATATTAATGTTTAGGATATGACAACAGGATACAACGGAACCGAAAATAATGATACAAATGCTGATAATACTGGAGAATAACTTAATTTATAGTGGTAAATCTAGACTGGTGAAATTCTGTTTTTCGTGATAACTGGTATTCATAGGCAACAGCAACGCCATTTTCAAAGTCAAAATCTTCTATCACTGCTTTGTAAATGAGTAAATGTGGTATTTAAAATAAAAATTAGGATTGTAGGCCTATTGCTTACCATAAAGCGCTAAAATTGTCCTAGTTTTTACCATATATAGAAAATATGACCGTGTTTGGATGGGGCAGGTGAGTGAAAAAATGTATATAGACCTGCAATCAATATACGGTCCTACGCCCATTCGGCGCATCCGTAGAAAAGAATTATTGTTGCGTTGATGAAATCAACATGTCCTGTTTGACAGCAACTGGCATATGTCGTCTGATGCGAAAACTGGACTAGTTTGTCTCATTTCTATACTAGTTATGAGCATTTTTATGTACCTTGAAAAAAGTAATAGTGAAAACACATGATTTTCGCACGACAAATAACAAAGTAGGTAAGAGAATTACTTATTTCTGCTGCATGTTGATAACATCTTCACATGGTGTGTAAAAGTGTAGTTTTATTTTGACCATGTCACCAAAACTACGAGTGCATGAGAACGCAAAAATTAGCAATTGTTAGACCTGGCTTTTAGGATAATGGTTTTAAAGGTGTATGATGCAATAGGGGAACAGGTCATGTGGTCAGCCATTAGGTGTGTAACGTTTTGGACACCCTGTTTGGTCGCTAGTCTGGGACTTTTCCAGGCACCACCTATATGGCTGCGGGTTTTGTCTCTGGTGCTGCTTGTGCACCAGATTCATAAGGTACGGTGGTGTTCCATATTCTCGCGGTACTTACCACAATTCATATTACAATAAAATAAATTAATCTTCCCTGATTGAGATGTTATTGCGATTTGAATGTCAGACCTATTTACCAAATTTTTCACAAAATAAAATCCAGTTTTGCGCAGATGAAAGGTTTTAGATCAGTTCGGGAAGGCACCTTGGTAGGTGGTCGTATTTCTGATTTCTGAGGCGATATACCATATTCTCGCCGAAAACAAAGAATAGTATCTACGGTGGCCCCGCATAATCGAAACCCAGAGAAAATATCAAGAATGCTTTCCAGGTTAACAAGTTTTCAACAAAACGCTATTAATTATTTTAAAATCGGTCAAAATCTTGATTCTATCATGCAATATGCGGCAGGTCATGTCATATATCTTGTCGGGATGACGCGTGATTGGGAATCCCCTACAATTATTACACCATAACGTGTAATGACGTAGCGACTTTCTGAGCTTATTATAAATGGCGACCCTTATTTTTCCACACACTTTAATCGTCCAGCAGCGAGGCGGAATCACTGATCACGGGACTTGTCGATGTTGCTGATATAAATACATTAGCGGACGACGTAGGCTAGTTCAGTCAGATAGCAGTTTTATATATTAGTTTTTTGTGAGGTAGTGATGCGTTTTGGAAGTAGGGTATGTATACGCGCGTATCTTATAATATCGACAGGTGTTTGTACATTGTAGCTTTCTATTTTACTCACTAATAAGAAGAGCATTTTTGAAAAAAAAAGTTGTTTGCGAGCACCTTTGACTTCCTGGTTACAGCGTCGGCATGGGAAACAGACGGTAGGGGGCGTTGGTTTTTACTTATACACCTGTGCAAAAGTTAAGCACCAGCAAAAACAATAGAACGTAGAAACATGATGGTACAACTAGGCTGCCATACTTTTTGTCCCTGCGTTAGCTGACATAATTCCAAGTACGAAATGCACATGCATGCATGACTTCACGCCGGTTGATGTCCGTGCGTGGCGGGAAACAGCACACGTGTTCAGTTATGTAAAAGTCCAGTTTGAGGTGTAGAACATTACATACAGATTTAGGCGACAAGATTAGGAATTTTGTGTTCATGACCGTGGTTTATTTGTACAGAGAGAATTAGCTCTTGATTGTGAACCGCTATGGCAAGACGAAGGTCAAGTGATCGTGTGAAATGGCAAAGCATAGGCATGCATACCACTGGTATGTCATGCAGAGAGATTGGCAGACAGCTGAACATTAACCATACTGTAATCAGTCGTTTGATTGCAAAACATGGGCAAACTAACGAGGTGAAGGACAGGCCTAGATCTGGAAGACCGAAGAAGACTACTGCCCGTGATGATCGAGCCCTAGTACGCCTTGTTAGGAGACCTCCATTCACCAACGGCAGAGTACTCAGCCAGCAATGGGAAACGCGCAATAGAGTGTCAATGTATACCGTCAAAAGGAGGCTGTATGCTGCTGGCATGAAAGCTAGGAGACCTGTCAGACGTCCTCTCCTCACTGCACACCACAAAGAGGAGCGTCTGAGGTGGTGCAACGAAAGAAGACACTGGAACATGAGATCCTGGAGACGGTTACACTGGTCCGATGAAAGTCGGTTCCTGCTTCATGCCACAGATGGTCGAACTCGTGTATGGAGGTCCAGACGCACGGCGTACGACCAACGTAACATCATGGAAGAAGTTCCATTTGGTGGAGGTTCCGTTATGATATGGGGGTGCATCTCATTTGATTGTAAGCTGGATCTGTTGACTGTACCTGGAACACTAAATGGACAAAGATATCAAGATTCCATACTGGATAGAGTTGTGGTCCCTCATTTTGTAAATCATGCACCTGGAACCCACCCTATATTCATGGATGACAACGCCCGACCACATCGTGCTAGAGCTGTGCATGAATACTTCCGCCAGAATGCCATCGAAACCCTACCATGGCCAGCAAGGAGCCCTGACATGAACCCTATTGAGCATATCTGGGACATTCTGGGAAACATGGTGAGAAGGAGGGATCCTCCTGTGCAGAACCTACAGGAATTAACAGACGCACTCCATCTTGAATGGCAACGAATACCACAATGGCGTATCAGTCGGTTGGTGACCAGCATGAGACGTCGTGTCCAGGCCGTCATCAAGGCACAAGGTGGATATACCCGGTATTAATAATGACAGTCTCAAACTCGTGCACAGATGTTAAACTTCGTTTTCAGACACCATTAATGACAATCTAGCCACGTGTGTCAACTGTAGGGCAATAGTTGTCAGTTGTGTCAACGTAACCATATTCAGGCCTCGTTTTCAAGTTCAAACAAAAACATACAGTGTTTCCCCACCATCATAATCAGCATTCCTCTAGTTGCATTATTACCTCTTGCACTAAGATGGATGGGTACATAAATGTTTATGCTATTGCTTTCTTCATAGCACATGAATATACCCTCGCATGTGCGTAAAAATAGGGTGGTGCTTAACTTTTGCACAGGTGTATATATCAAAAAATAAGATAGGCGCTAGAATATGGGACCCGCGAGAATATGAGACGGGAGTATACGCACTGATTTCCTTAATATAAAAAAAATCAGAGACTTGGACTATTTGGATTTTTTTAAAGCTATAAAAGGTGCCAGATCAAATAAGATTGAAAATAATCTTATGGCAGCAACAGCACCCAGTCAAATTAGATTCGAAATATTCAACAGAATGTTTATTAAATAGTAAAGACAATTCATATAACAAAGCGTAGTCCATTATCAATTAAGCGTTGCGACGAACTTAGAAACGTGATTGATTATGAAGTCATCTTACACGTCACGTAGTTGATTATGATGTTATATGATTGATGGATAAACTGGATTCCTCAAATATATATTCACTAAAAAAACTATCAAATTTAGAAAGTGTATGCACCCTGGGTAGCATATTAATAGTATGGATACTGCCATCTAACTTTCTATCTTATTAGCTTTCTCTCAACACAAGATGACCGTTCCAGATTTAGCTATGCCCCGCCCATCTATAGCTAAGCTCCACCCACACCTCGCCTGTGTAGGGATAGATCGATCCCCGAACTCCCTGACTATCAATTTCCAGAAAACTATACAGGTAAGCTGTTGAATATTTTGAAACTAATTTGACTGGGTGCTGTTGCCGCCTAAGGCAGCAACAGCGCCCAGTCAAATTAGTTTCAAAGTATTCCCCAACATCTTTATTAAATAGTAAAGATATACAATTCGTACAACAAACTTATCTACTTCATTCACGACACCATTGATTATGACATCATCCTACACGGCAAGTAGTTGATTATGGCGTCATATGGTGGATGGGTAAACTTGGAATGTCAATGGACCCCCCATTCTGTACATTTTGGAATTTACTGTACCATACGCACAGAATGCCTATTTCACGGTAAGCTGTTGAATATTTGAAACTAATTTGGCATAGCCATAGGCAGCAACAGCTTCCATTCAAATTACTTTCAGATAATCAATAGGATAGTTGTTAAATTTTAAATGAGTTTTCGAATTCAGAATTTCAGCTCCAAATCGATACAATAGTACGCGCGCACACACACACACGCGCGTGCACGCGCGCGCACACGAAGAGTGTGGTTAAATAATTTATCTTACCAGGTTCACCCGTATTTAAATACAATTGCGGGTGTATCTAACTGTTGTTATTTATTTCTATAAACGTGAAGTGTACGATAGGTTAATGCTGGTTACAGACTATACTAACTCCTCTCATCTAGCTCAATATTTATAATGTGCCGTGAAATTGCATCTACAGTACAGATCAGCAATAACTTTCGATTATTAGCTTTGTCCCGCCCATCTATAGCTAAGATCCAACCACAGTTCGCTCGTGTTGGGACAGATCGATCCCTGAAATCCATGACTATCAATTTCCAAAAACTATACAGATAAGGTGTTGAATATTTTGAAACTAATTTGAGTGGTGGGCTGGAATGTTTATTAAATAGTAAAGAGATATAATTCGTACAACTTGTCGGACTATTAAGCATTTAAGACGGACTAAATTGAGTCATTCAAGCTGTAATTCATTATGACGTCGTCCTGCACGTCATGTAGTTAATTATGACGTCATATGATGGATGGATAAACTGGAAAGGTCCATTGGCTTGGCAGACGACTCCAATCTACTTATGTTCAAAATAGCCAACATAATATTAAATCGTGCTTAACTTTGTACTGACTAGCATGTTTCTGTTGTTGTTTTGTAAATAGTTAAGTTATTTCTGATTTGTACTTGAGGAATGAACAAAGACGGCGAAGGCAGCGAGCTGACAATAATTATATTCTTCAAATTCGGTCTGTCGCTGCTCTGTGATAATATGATAAGCGCTGATATTTTTCATAATCTTCCCTGACTAATTTTCCCTTTGAATCCTGAAACCCCACCTCCTTAATTTCAAAGCAATCATTGATGTAAGCAGCCATTGGCACTTTGAAAGTAATTTAGGTACATGTCGTTGTTCTCCGCTTTAACCTTTCGCACTCTGAATTGCCTTAATTTCAATGTAACTATGCAGATAAAATGTTGATTAGTTTGAGACAAATTTGACAGGACCATATTGCTGCCAGAAACAGTTACTTGTCAAAGTAATTTCAACATATTCAGCAGTAGCCTACGGTTTTGCTTAAAATTGTAAATAAATTCTCGAATTCAGTCGGCCTTTCGCGTTCAAAGGGTTAATAATCAATATACGTTAATACTTTCATAGCGAATACAGCCCAAAACCAGCTTCTGGTATGGCCCTCAGAAATCCAGCCCAAAACCAGCTTCTGGTATGGCCCTCAGAAATCCAGCCCAAAACCAGCTTCTGATATGGTCCTGAGAAATTCAGCCCAAACCAGCTTCTGATATGGCCCTGAGAAATTCAGCCCAAACCAGCTTCTGATATGGCCCTGAGAAATTCAGCCCAAACCAGCTTCTGATATGGTCCTGAGAAATTCAGCCCAAACCAGCTTCTGATATGGCCCTGAGAAATTCAGCCCAAACCAGCTTCTGATATGACCCTGAGAAATTCAGCCCAAACCAGCTTCTGATATGGCCCTGAGAAATTCAGCCCAAACCAGCTTCTGATATGGCCCTGAGAAATTCAGCCCAAACCAGCTTCTGATATGGCCCTGAGAAATTCAGCCCAAACCAGCTTCTGATATGGCCCGGAGAAATTCAGCCCAAACCAGCTTCTGATATGGGCCTGAGAAATTCAGCCCAAACCAGCTTCTGATATGGCCATGAGAAATTCAGCCAAAACCAACGTCTGATATTGCCCTGAGAAATTGACCCCAAACCAGCTTCTGATATGGCCTGGAGAAATTCAGCCCATACCAGCTTCTAATATGGCCGGGACAAATTCAGCCCAAAACAACTTCTGATATGGCCCTGAGAAATTGACCCCAAACCAGCTTCTGATATGGCCTGGAGAAATTCAGCCCAAACCAGCTTCTTATATGGCCCTGAGAAATTCAGCGCAAATCAGCATCTGACATGGCCCTGAGAAATTCAGCCCAAACCAGCTTCTGATATGGGCCTGAGAAATTCAGCCCAAACCAGCTTCTGATATGGCCCAGAGAAATTCAGCCCAAACCAGCTTCTGATATGGCCCAGAGAAATTCAGCCCAAACCAGCTTGTGATACGGCCCTGAGAAATTGACGCCAAACCAATTTCTGATATGGCCTGGAGAAATTCAGCCCAAACCAGCTTCTGATATGGCCCGGACAAATTCAGCCCAAAACAACTTCTGATATGGCCCTGAGAAATTGACCCCAAACCAGCATCTGATATGGCCTGGAGAAATTCAGCCCAAACCAGCTTCTGATATGGCCCGGAGAAATTCAGCGCAAACAAGCGTCTGATATGGCCCTGAGAAATTTACCCCAAACCAGCTTCTGATATGGCCCTGAGAAATTCAGCCCAAACCAGCGTCTGATATTACCCTGAGAAATTGACCCCAAACCAGCTTCTGATATGGCCCTGAGAAATTCAGCCCAAACCAGCTTCTGATATGGCCCGGAAGAATTCAGCCCACACAAGCTTCTGATATGGCTCGGAGGAATCCAGCCCAAACTAGCTTCTAAAGTGGTCCTGAGGAATCCATCCCAAACCAGTCTCTGAAGTGGTCCTGAGGAATCCAGCCCAAAACAAGCCTCTGAAGTGGCCCTGAGGAATCCAGCCCAAACCAGCTTCTGTCGCCTGGAGGAATGTCCATTTACAGCAAATGGAAATTCAATAAGGAAATATTAGAACTTTCTTGACGAAATTTGCTCATTAATGGATTAAAACCTGTAAATAGAATATTTCTCTGATGGTAGTGAATTTTCGGAAATCGTCACGCATTTGCATTTTGAAATAAGCATATCAAATGCGAAAAACTATTTACAATTTATTTAATTTTGTTAAATGTGTCGGCAACAGGTTCTTGTCACAAATAGTTTCAAATATTCAAACACCTATCTGCAATCTTGCCTTGACGTTGAGATCTTAGGACATCGGGGTTTAAGATGGTTAAAATGTCGCCACGCAAAGGTAAGGAATTTGACAATGACCCGATGTTCATAATTTCTTCCGAGTCGGACATCTGGCCACATCGTTCGGACGGAACAATTATCATTAATCTCCCATTGATTGACACAACACGGAAGACTGTCATTTGAGTGGTTGCCATTAATTATGTGGCCAGAAGTTTCTTTGACGATTCTCAAATATCAACTAATCTTTTCGTGTAGATTAGTAACGACATGCGTTTCCTGGCTGATAACATGAAACAACACGTTAATTTGTGCTTAAACAATCTACCATTGACAGTTGTTATTGCTCAAGATGGCGGAGGCAAATGTATATTGTAATAAAGGGGTGGCTATACTACACAATGTGTGCGGAAAGGATGGAAGAATGTAAAGCAGCACCCCGACAAAACATCGGTGTAACTAACAGTACCATGTATCGGCGTCCAATTAACACAACCTCAAATGTCACAATCTAATATCTAAATCAAAACTATCTGCACAACGGGTGCTTGGCATTTTTAGCTAGAAACCTAAGATCATGTCCAAAATCCGTCAAAGAACGAGCCTACTAACCGCTTGCCAGATCCAAAATCGAATACGCTCTAACAGTTTGGGACCCACCAACATGTGACCGAAAAACCCCAACTTGAATCAGTACGATGAATGGCATCAAGGTTCGTTCAAGGTGACCGAGTGTAACTAAAGTGAGAGCGTCTTAACAACGATAACTCATTTAGGATGGGAATGCCTTGCACAGCGGTGAATGAAGGTCAATATCATCTTTATGTACGAGATCATGCATGAGCGAGTAGCTATACCAGCAGAATACCATCCTAAGTGGGCCAACGTAAACATCACCAGTCGCAGTCACCAACTACATCCGCGAGACGACTTTCTGAAACCGAATGAGACGGTGTAAAGAGTGCACATAAATATTCATGGAGCAATGAACAATTTTAATCAATAAACTGTATTTTCTTGGCACTCTGAAGCACGGCCATGTTAACGAGCCCCGCACCTAGGCCTGCCTGAGGTCATTTAGAATGTGTCCTAGGGTTAGTACAGATACAGATACATTACCACAAAATGCCTCTAGCGTAATGACATGCCATTTTTACGTTATCAAAACGACTAGAATGTCACACAGACTCCACTTCGGATACCATATGGTCGAGTTCTATCTCTGGACTGAGACTATGGAACTGTAATGGACCTTTCTATTTTAGCTATGCCCCGCCAATCACTAGCTAAGCTCCACCCACACCTCACCGTGTTGGGATTGATCGATCTCCAAATGCCCTAGCTATCCATTTCCTGAAAACTATACAGGGAAGCTGTTGAATATTTTGTAAGTGATTTGACTGGGTGATGTTGCTGCATATGGCAGCAACAGCGCCCAGTCCAATTAGTTTCAAAATATACAACAGAATATTTATTAAATAGTAAAAGCAAACAATTTGTACAACAATGCATAGACCGTCTTCAAATATGTGTTCGTGACGTACTTATCTACGTCATTCATGACGTCATTCATTATGATGTCATTGTACACATCACGCAGTTCATTATGATGTCATATGATGGGTGGGTACTCTGGAAAGGTGAATTGCCCCACTGTGGATAGCATTGCGTTTGATAGCATGTCTTAACACCAGGCATGCACCACTAATTTGATACAGACATTAAAATTATGCGATATCAGCATCTCCTCTCACCTCAGCATCTACGCAATGTTCGCAAATTCCTGTCAACAGTTCATATGCGCCCATTTTGAATATTAAGACGAATGAAGCGGAATATTTTTTGTTGACTATTATTCACACAGAAGACTATGTATTTTATATCAACTTTTTGTGTGAAATAATGTTATCTATTATGAATATGGTAGTTCTTCTCCTTGTGCACCGCCTTAGGAGAATAGTTGCACTGTAAGTGGTGAGAGAGAGAGAGAGAGAGAGAGAGAGAGAGAGAGGGGTGGGGGAGGGAGGGAGGGAAGGAGGGAGGGAGGGAGGGAGTGGGGTGGGGGTTGGATAGAGAGATGCTGACACACGTCTTTTTACTATGTTTTGGCTATTTATTCGGTGACCCTGTGACCGAGATCGATGATCCGCGGCCCTCACATTGAAAGCAACCATGATCTCTCGTAATATGAAGGCGTGTGATAAATCTGTTGATTCTACCTTCTTACATCCGGGAGTTGATGATTTAAAAACTATATTCTAAATGATCAACCAAGCTATATCCTAGTACCATTCCATCATCAATGACATGGGTCATATAACTAATGTTTGACCGAAGTTGGGATCACAGAAAATTAAAAAATATTTGGATTGTATACCATCAGTTCCAGTCAATTCGTATGGTTGCCAGACAGGTGAAAGACGATTTTCCCTCTAGATGGTGGTCTAGTGTGAAAGTACTCGGCTCCCAAACTCTAGAGATGGCTGATTCGAACCCCGCTTGTGTCGAAAACTGAAGAAGTGAACATTACATTCCAGATGAATGATTGAACTATATTCTATTGCCAGTGCATCGTCAATGACGGGGTTCGTAGAACTAATGCTTGACATTAATGAAGGCCAGACAGACAGGCAAACAGACAGACGGACGGACGGACGGATCGATGGATGGACGGACGGACAGACAGAGAGAAGGACAGACAGACAGCACCAACTGCGGTACAGATGGTGATAGCAGCAATGAAGGTGATGATGAATCAGCATCTGATAATGACAGTGACCTTGATATATTTTCAACCGGGCCGCCGTAAGGTCCAAAGTGTCTATTTTGGAAACAATAATGCCGGTGAAAGAGGATTTTTCCTCCAGTTGTTGCTGTTGCGTTTTAGCTTTCGACCCCAAAATTGGTATGCATCTACGGAACCTCACGGGAAAGCTTCCACCAAAGTCTTTCAATACAAGAAAATTGCATTTTCGGATATTAAAAAAATTGACATTCTGCAAGTTGTCGTAGTATCAAAATCTCATAAAATAAATAAACATTTTTCCTTTAGATTTATCTGATGTTGTGTAATACTCACTTTTCAAGATGTTAATATCAAAATAATCTTGTATTATTACGTTGCCACTGTCAGTCACAGCAACGCGTAATTTCCTGATTGTAAGCGGTGCTGACATAATTTTTTGACGGATTTGCCTATATCCTACGAGGAATGGTAGATGACCATATGAGCAACATTTTGAGGTGTCATTTTACTATGATTGTACCGACAGCTATGGTCATTTTGGATACTCCTGCCCTAAATAGGGTCACCATACCCGTATGTTTAAAGCTTGCACCTAGCTAGTCCCAGGTCATCGAATGCCAACATTTATAGAAGTAATAAGCAGGGTTCAAAGTAACAATATAGATTGGTTAATTTGTGTACACGTGTGTGTGCGTGCGTGCGTTCGTGCGTGCGCGCGTGTGTGTGTGTGCAGTGCCTATAGCAAGGAAACTGATCTACATTTTTCAACAATCTTCTACGACAGCAACATCTTCCACCAAATTTGTTGAAGTAGAAGGCGAAATGTTATCATTTTGATTACAAAGTAGTTGAGCTGAAAATTTAAGGTAACCCTTACCACTCTGATGTCAATATTCTATCTTTTGCAGTGCCTATAGCAAGGAAACTGTTGTAATGAACACCAGTTTATATTTTAATTTAATTAAGCTAAAATTTTAACATCAGTGGTAAGTAAGGGTTAAAGAATGATTACCACTATATTAGCACATAATATCTACGGAAAATACACTGTTTAACTTGTATACAAGGTTAGTACCGGCCCAGTAATCTGCGTATCAGGGATGTGACATCGATCAGGAAGCGCATGTGTCCTGGTCTCCTCATGGCGTGGAAGAAACTAGCGTTTTCTGCCTCAACACAAGTGCACCTGGACGCAAAATTCCCCGACCGGTACTTATAGTGTGATACACGAGCTTCAGTTAGTCCGGCGATGCATTCATTTTTGTTCATGCGTTGGTCTTTAGTGACGTCCAAGAACCTGTTTATTATATGCTTTATTGCCCAATATCCTCGGTCACTAAGATCATCGAGAACCGAGATTTGTCGGTCGACATCATCTGAAACAAGGACGAGAGGCCAATTGGTATATGAGATGAACCAATTTCTCGCTATGCCCCGCCTATTTCTAGCTATATCACGCATTTTTCTAGCTATGCCACGCAAATTTCTAGCTATGCCCCGCCGATTTCTAGCAATGGGGCATTGCTAGAAATCGGCGGGGCATAGCTAGAAATTTCTACCTAATCCCCGTCAACATTTTATGATTTGAAACCTGAATCAAAAGAATCTACATTTCAAGATCGTTATAGAGGTAAGCTATGGCATCAAAAATGATCAACATAATGTTTATTAAATTGTAAATTCATACAATTTATACAATCCGTACATTAATCATGGACTCTAAATTTTTCTGATGGAGCTATCCGCCTTTATGAATGTGACATCATTAGTCACGAAATTGACATTGACGTCAGATGCTTGAGTGACAGATCGGATCCCTGCATTGTGGTGATCCAGTCCAGATCCATGGTCTTACTGGACCTTTCTACTTAATCCATCCGTCATATGACGTCACAGTCAACTACGTGACGCGTAGCCTGACGTCATAAGCAATGCCCTCATGAATGACGTAGATAAGTACACGACGAACGCTTAATTGAAGACGGACTACGCATTGTTGTACGAATTGTGTCTTTAATATTTAATAAACATTCTGTTGAATATTCTGAAACTAGTTTGACTGGACGCTGTTGCTGCCATAGCACCCAGTAGTTTCAAAATATTCAACAGCTTACCTGTAGAGTTTTCTGGAAATATATAGTCAGTGAGTTCAGGGATTGATCCCAACACGGGCGGAGTGTGGGTGGAGCTAGAGATGGGTGGAGTATAGCTAAAGCTGGAAAGTACCCTTGCATCCAAAGGGCCTGACGTTGTGCACCCTGTAAGCTGATGGGAATGTATTTGGAAATGTATTTGGGAATGTTAATGGGAGGTGTATTTGGGAATGTATTTGGAAATGTATTTGGAAATGTATTTGGGGATGTTTTGGAAATGTATTTGGGTGTGTATTTGGGAATGTTAATGGGATGTATTTGGGAATGTATTTGGGGATGTATTTTGGCTCCACATCCATCCATCTATATCTAGATCGATAACTTTGAATCTGTATAATATTTCGTGAAGAATGAAAGCTATCACCGCTCATGTGAAGGGACTAAATCTGCAAATTGTGGGCAAATCTGTATTGAAATTAATGTAAGAAGACCTGAAAATTTATGATCTGCAATCTCTGATTGTTCTTGCGGGAACTTAGCTTCAAACGCGTGGCCTCACACGCTTCAGAAGAAATATAAATATTATAGACAATCGGGCAAAAGATACATAACCCTTTATCCTGCTTGCTATGAGAGAGTGGCATTACTTCTCTTAGACTAACACTTCTCAAAGGGTCTATAATGATAATGATAAATGCAGATTGTGTTTATAAATGTGGTCATTGGCTCTTTGTTTCTGTGGTACCAAATCATGCCATATTGTATCTTCTGCAGTGGCTGTATATGAAGGGCGGGATAGTTAATACTGTGTTAGTAACTGTCTATGGCATGTTTTGTGCATCAACATTTTCATAACAATGTTTCTATTTATATGTGGGTCTTACCATATTGAGGCATATTTTACACTTTAATAGTCAACCTTGTTTAGGAAAATCAAAATATGGCCATTTGCAGTCCAAGAGACTATTTTGAAAATTTACGACAGGAATCACTGGCTCGGTAAAAGTATTCTTCCCTTTGACTGCAAATGGACATTACTCAGGAGTACTGCGGAGAGATATTGATTGGCCTGGTTCGCTATGGAAACAGTAACTCTCTTGCTGTCAAAGTGACGTTCCTAGAAATTGTAGAATATGTGAGGTGAAGACAGATGATAAGCTAATATGAATTTTGTTCCGGAAACTCTTGTTGTTGTTGTTGTTGTTGTTGTTGTTGTTGTTGTTGTTGTTGTTGTTGTTGTTGTTGTTGTTTGGTGTCACAAGTAGTTGGTCTCTAAACAAGTAATTGAATGACATATTGAACCATCGTGTAGACTAATGACGCTTACGTGCTGGCTGTATTAATTTTATGATCGTTTTAGATAGGAGTTACCATATTTGGCAAACGTGTCGATGATTTCCCGAGCTTAGATTCCAGAGGAAATAAAGATTCCCAAAGATGGATGATCCAAGAGTTTTTGATTTAACAGAAACATATGGTAGTGGTTCCACTACCAGCAATTCACCATATTCCCAAATTAGCGATGCTATTTCAGAAAACACGGGTTGTAATGATACCAATGCAGACATGCCATCACGATGTTCAGGTTCTGATGTACAAGACAAGTATCGTCATTATTGGTTGTATATGGAACAAATCGAATCAATGAACCACAATGGTCTGCAGGCTATTACAACATCAACATATGCCTTAGGTGTTCTAGCTAACATGCTGCTCGTGTGCTACATTGTGAGATTCAGGCGGTATAGATCACCTACGTTCGCACTTATCTTCAGTCTCGGATTATGTGACATGGGAACATGTTTCGGTGGCTGTATCATAACTACCATGGTATTTCCCATCTTAACAGGACCGACTTGGTCTTGTGCCATGCTCATGTGTATCCCGACCATATTCTACGGTTGCAGCGTCTGCCATATGGTCCTGTTCTCAATTATACGGTAAGATCTTCCGTGACCCTCGTCACTATCAACAGCAAGGAAAGTTACTCATATGCAACGACGATGACGACAACGACGACGACAGTGACGATGACGACGACGACGACGACGACGACGACGACGACGACGACAAACAACGACAACGACAACATCATCAACAACAACAACAACAACAACAACAACAACAACAACAACAACAACAACTACTACTACTACTACTACTACTACTACTACTACTACTACTACTACTACTACTACTACTACTACCACTACTACTGCTATTACTACTACTACTACTACTACTACTACTACTACTACTACTACTACTACTACTACTACTACTACTGCTGCTGCTGCTGCTGCTGCTTACGACATGAAAGAGAGAATGCCGATATATCTTAACAACAATAACAGCAACAACAGCAACAACAACAACAACAACAACAACAACAACAACAACAACAACACTACCCTCGCCAACGCTCGCTTTAAAGCCTTTATCGGTAGAACATGCCCTGCATAGTGCAGGTTTCTGGGCCAGTCCTGTGCAAATTCCGGAGCAATACAGCCTGGTATTGGCCACCACCACCACCACCACCACCACCACAAACACCACTACCACCACCACCATCATCACCACCACCACCACCACCACCACCACCACCACCACCACCACCACCATCACCAGTACAATCACAACCACAACAAACAACAACAACAACAACAACATCAACAACAACATCAACACCATCAACATCAACATCAACATCAACAACAACAACAACAACAACAACAACAATAACCACCAACACCACCAGCACCACTAGCAGCAGCAGCAACAACAACAACAACAACAACAACAACAACAACAACAACAACAACAATAATAACAGCGTGCACAACCGCACATTCACCAGCACTTTCAGCGACAACCAATCCATCCATATCGCGAAATACACATCACCAGCACGAGCTTCAAATCAGCGCTTACTCCTAGCAGGGATTTATAATATTCAATACATTGTGCGTTCAAAGTGGACACATCTTGTGTGGAAATAGGCGGGACACGGCTAATGGAGGACTCCTGATTTGGATATTCCCGCCCATCTCTAGCTAAGCTCCATCCACGCTTTCCCCGTCCTGTGATCGATCTATCCTTTGCACTCCATGTCTATCAATTTCCAGAAAGCTCTACAGGTAGGCTGGCGAATTATTATGAAACTAATTTGACTGGGCGGACGCTGTTTCTGCCATACTATTTGTACAACAATGCTTAGTCCGTCATCAATTAAGCGTTCGTGACGAACATATCTACGTCAGCCATGACGCCATTGATTATGACGTCATCCTGCGCGTCACCTAATTGATTATGACGTCATAACATGGATTGATAAACTGGAAAGGTCCATCAATTATGGCAAAGATGGAAGACACTAGTTGAAACATAATGGACAGTAACGTACGTCACCAGTGGAATCTACCTACGTTCTAAATTTGATACGAAGCTGTAAGGCTCTTAAGGCTCTTTAACTTGATTCTATGTATTAATGTAAGGAAATACTTGTGAATGTTTTGTTTTCAGGTTTTACCAGCTTGTGTTCTCCCTCGCCGCACATACCAAGGTCACGGTCAATCTTATCGTCCGGATCTGCGCTGTAATGTGGCCAAGTGTGATCGCCTTCACATGTCTCGTAATTGTCATTAATCCGTATGTCAGGTCGGTCACATTTCCATACAGAGGTCGATCGGTCAGTGTCTGTGAATTTGATAAAGATATGAAACAGTGGCATCTTCTTATCGAGAATGCATACCTTCTCATCCCGAATATCCTCATAGCCACATTCCACGTTATAAAGCATATTCTTGTTCGCCAACAACGTAAGAAATTCATATCCGAATCGACACATGAGAGATCTAGTAGACAAACGACGGACGGACGAGCAGTTACCTTGGTGATAGCGGCTTTCTGCCTATCTTCCATGCCGCAATGTGTACACACGTACATGCATGAGGTTTTTGATTTTCCGAAACTATCATACCATCAGACTATAGTAGGCGTCTCTGTGAACATGGTGTATATGAATTCCGCAGTGAATCCCTTCATATATGTCTTCTGCGCTGATTCCGTTAGACGAGACGTGTTCTCTATGCTTGCTTGTAAGAAACGTGTCACGAAAGGGAGTGTAATTGTGCAAAGACGGGTAGCATACCATACATGATTACTCATGACATTTGATTCCGAACTCCAAAAACGCAGAAATATAGAACTTATCTTAAATAGTAAAACAGCTTTGGCAACTGGCAGAAAGTGAGATGTTGAACGGCCGCCATTGATTTCCTTGTATATAATCGTATTCCACGTTGAGCTTCAAAAAGATTTCATTGATACTTGGCTAGCAATTCACCCTTCCAGAGTATGCGCCCATCATATGACGTCATAATCATCTACGTGATGTGTAGAATGACATCATACTGGATGACGCCATGAATGGTGTCGATAAGTACGTCACGAACGCATATTTGAAGACGAGACTATGCGTTGTTGTACAAATTGTATGCCTTTACTATTTAATAAATATTCTGTTGAATAGTTTGAAACTAATTTGACTGGGCGCTGTTTGTGCCATAGAATCAACAGCACCCAGTCAAATTAGGCACAAAATATTCAACAGGTTCCCTGAATAGTTTTCAGGAAATTGATAGCTAGGGCATTCGGGGATCGATCAATCCCAACACGGCGAGGTGTGGGTGGAGCTTAGCTAGTGGTGGGCGGGGCATAATTAAAAATGGAAAGGTCCATTACGATTCTGATACTTCAATATTCAGAGAATTAAATCGAGGTATATAGGAGGGGTCTGATCTGTTGCTCAATTTTCTGAAGTCATATTCCAATACTTCACTTGTTAACTGATGTCACAGTCAAAATGATGTACGTCCGTCACGATATGTGTCTAAATTATATTGCATTTGCAACATTAGATTATGTCAGATATTTTGAAACCTAATTTGTCAAATTAATTTCAAAATATTCAACAGCTGACCTGTATAGTTATATCGAGGTTAAGAATCTGGTTATTCACGTTTCAAAGGGAATCTAGCGCGCGCAAAACGTTGCCGGAGCTTAGCTAGACATGGGCGGGGTGACTGGGTCGTATCTAATAGCCTCACTTGCTCAGGCACGATCTGACTTTGTCAACATTTAAGAATTATTAATGAGAAGGAATATGGTTTCAAATCCATATACACATCAAGTACGACAGAAAAAACCGTTATTGTATGTGATTTGTAGTGATACCTAATTTCGTAGGGAGAGTCTGGATTGTATTGAATTGCTAAATGTAAATAGGTGGGGATTAACGCAGACTTTAGATTGTCAGTATGCTACCGTGTGATTCAATTCCAAATCTAGAGATTCAACATCTTATTACTATTGTTTCAAGGATTCCTCTTACCAATATTACTGCTGAGGTGATATGTGTACATGTTCTGTTGTTTGTGTTATCGATTTATCAAATGCATCTTTGTATTATGTGTGGCAATATAGGTATATAACAATGCCGCCATACGTCGAGCATATCGGCCATAGCTTTGACCGTATCTCTTGCCCATCTCAGCTTCGCCATGGTACTCAGTGATAGGAAGGGAATTCACTCCTATATTACCAAATGTTATCAATTTTACTCCCCAGATATTACCAAGCGTTATCCGTTGTATGAAGCAAATCGTATCAACTTTAAATAGTAAAGGATAACTAATCTCATCTATTGATAGCCATTCAGGTGATCTAATAGCTAAATGTTGTGACATTTCTACATCATAATTATGATGGCTGTCATGATTTACTTTTCAACCAATCAGAAAAACCTAGTGTGTCTGCCTCGGTATATACGCTCAGTCATAGAGGCGCCAACTATAGCTTGACAATGCGGTATAAAAGCAACTATACAGGCCATAGGCAGCAACAATTTCCAGTTAAATTAGTTTCAAAATATTCAACGAGATGATTATAACATAATAAAGAATTTAATGCATTGCCACTTACATGGCATCACGCACTATCGCTTGAGGAGACAAAATGGTGGAGATCACTGTTCAACATTTACGCAATATTACAAAGCAGATAATTGTGATACAGATAAGGGAATGTTTTAGTATATGAATGATATAGAATCTATATACCATAATCTATCAGTGCAATACAACATTTTGAGATGAAATTAGCATCTGTTTAAATATTTAAAACATTTGCAGGAATGGTATTGTGTATCAATGATGGCTATTGTATACTGTTTCGGTCTTACATGTGATATTATGAAAGTCTGCTCAGATTTTTCGTGCCATAGTTCTTTCTTGAATCATGCAACATATATAGCAAAGAAAACAGATTAATGTGATATACGGGATGCCATTTTAATTATTTTAAATCTACTTTCTATGGAAGCCATTTCTACACTTTCTTACATAAACACCAACGTATTACAAGCAAGAATAATATGCAAATGACATGAGAAGATGCACAAGCCACAGGAATGCGCTAACAATCCCACAATAAATCTGTTTTATTATAAACATAACACTGGACTGTCCACACTGTTGAGAGTGGCATCCATTGCCTACTACGCCCCGCCCTTTTCTAGCTAAGCTACGCCCACTTTGTACGCGGTCTGAATACATTTGTAACTCTTGCATCATGAATTCTAAGATTTTTTAATTATTTTTATTATTGCATGGAAATGTACAATAGGATCGGGTACAGGCTCTTCCAACATAGATAAAGCCTTTCCCATCAGAATCATTATTAGGCAGCATATATTAAATAAAGTAGATATAAGAATTGTATAGCATAATGAAAGGAGCAACATATAGGTGGTAGCATAGATAGATGAGGGGGAGAGAGAGGGGAGGTGCGAGGGGCTGGAGAGAGAGAGGTGGGAGAGAGAGAGAGAGAGAGAGAGAGAGAGAGAGAGAGAGAGAGAGAGAGAGAGAGAGAGAGATGTTAGTGGATTTGATTACCTTTATTAAGTTTGAAAATGCTCAACACAATGCTTATTAAATTGTGAATTCAAAAAGCATAAAATTCAGATACATTCGTGACGAACCTAGCTAATTTTGATTGTAACGTCATCTAAAAAGTGGTGTAATTGACTGTGACATCATCTGCTTGAGTAAAAATATCGGATCCCGCCTTTGGATTCAATACCTAGTGATCCGCCAGACAATATGATTGCAAATGTAAAATAGCAATGAAATCGACCGTAGTATACAAGGGCAGGACGAGATATATTCACCATGCTCTATGACAGATTTTCCATCTATTCTATCATTTTAAAATCGACTGGTTTTCTCTTTCAAATATCACTAATCAATCAAGCAACAGCGCCCAGTAAAATTAGTTCCCAAATATTCAACAAAATGTTTATTAAACAATAAAGACGTACACTTCATTCGTACAACAACACTGGGTCCGTCATTAAATTAAGCATTCCTGCCTAACTTATCTACCTTAGATTCTGACGCCGTCCTACACGCCACGTAGTTGATTATGGCGTCATCTGATTGATGGATAAACTGGAAAAGGGCCATTTGTCCACTTTTACCGAGATTGCTCTAATAATTAGCACGGCACGAACAAATTAAGCATTTTAAAGGAGCATCAATATTGTCGCGTGGACGTCACTTTAGTAGCGGATCAGTAACACGGTGTGTGTGTGTGTGTGTGTGTGTGTGGGGGGGGGTTATGTGGATGGGAGGGGGTGGGGTGGGGGTTGGGGTGGGGGGGTGGGGTGAGGTGCATTTGACTCTACACGTCATAGTTCACTCGTAGTATTGAATTCATCTCTGAGATCCGACAGCAGAGGCATCCTGAGTAAATGCATAATCATCATTCATGCTCGAGAAACGCTGACAATAATGACCGATTATTGTTGCTTCCATTGTTTGGTGCACGCGACACTACAAAAGCAACAATGCTTGACCAAAGATAGTGATAAGCTTATTCAAGATGTAATTAACCACATGGCGTGTAGAATTACATCATAATAAATGGCGTAACTATGACGTCACGAATGCATAATTGAAGACGGACTATACGTTGTTGTACAAATGTCTTTACTATTTAATAAATATTCTATTTGAATATTTTGAGACTAATTTTCTATAGGCAGAAACAGCACCCAGTTTCAATTAGTTTCAAAATATTCAGCAGCTTAAATGTATAGTTTTCTGGAAATTGAAAAGTCAGCGAGTTCAGAGATCGATCGATCCCCAACACTGAAGTAGGGTGGGTGGCGCCCTAGATTGCAATGGGCGGGGCATAGCTAAAAGTGGAACGGTCTATTCCCAAATAGCTTTGAAGCAGGGGAGGGACCTTTGGGCGTGCCAACTGAACTTAAGCAACTATATCGATAGCGCAATTATCCTGCTATTCGACTATAAATTTCCAGAAAACTATGCAGGTAAGCTGTTGAGTATTTTGAAAATAACTTGCACCCATTCTAATTAGTTTCAAAATTTTCAGCAAAATGTTTATTAGATATTAGATATCAGATTAAAGACATACAATTCGTACAACTTGACGGACTATGGCGGAGATAAGGGACTTATTCACAGACATTTTAACCAGCTGATTTGTCAGGCTAAAAAGGGCTTTCACTGACAGTGACGCCATTTTCGCCTTCCTTAAGGAATAAGCACCCTATGAAGTATGACCGCCGTATGCGTGGTTTAAATGTTATCAGTGAACCATATTGACAATGCTAAGAATTATATCTAGCTCTATGTGTCATATCAAGGAAGTGAATAGTCAACAATGTATACAGTGGCCAATACAGGGGGTGGGGATGACCTGACGACACAGAGCGTTATAAGATTTGCAGCAACGTATCGCCGTTGCGGTGCTGCTAATCATTGGAGGGGAAATACAAACAGCATCATGAAATATCGTTCGCATAGGATTTTAAAATCGCGTTTATCCAGACATTTGCAACAGAAAAACGTGGGATTAATGCATGTCTGCTAGTAAATGCACGAATGTACAATCCATCTTAGTAAGAATGATATGACGGCTGACCTTAAATATATATTTACAGAGCTGTTTGACCCCATCTTGTGTCAACTTAACCCTTTAATTGCTAAACTGACCAAAACAACTTGGGCATGGCACCGAGCCACTCATTATAGTGGTAAATTTTCAAAAATTATTCTTCTCTCGGCCTGCAGATAGACACTGGTTAAGTAGAAACTTACATTTTCATTGCTACTACCCCTTTAAAGGTTAAGTTGGCGGGAAAAAAATATACAAAAATTGGGTCTTCTAAAATTCAGATATCTTGAAAACTATTGACCATCAGAAATGGGATTTAATTGATATATCAAGTAGTATTTTGAGCGATAAAGGCCGGAATAGTTTCATAGTCACCTCTTATCAGATTCATAAGCATGGAACCTATTTCAGCGAAATTATCCCAATACAAGAAGGTCTCACTACAATTCCGACATCTAGCAATAAACTGAATGAAATCATCTCTGAGCTTATTAGGCTAATCAACACAGGTCTGCATCAGTAGTAAACTAGATTCGAATTCCCTTGTCTAAGATATCCTCCTCTTGGGCTTTTCAACAAAACTATGCACTCCTCGACCTGCACAGAATTTGTCCTATTGAATTCTACGGAGAGCCTCGCCAAGAATACATTGTAGTCATCCATCTCAAAGATCTAACATAGTGCTTCCTGCTAATGACCAAGTATACAACATTGACTCAAAATGTTCCACCCTCGATCCAGATACTCGCTGCACCACGTCCACGAATGTATTTCTCAAGACAGCGGAGCATTGCACCCATGCATGGAATTAAATTTTGAATCATATTGATATCTCTGGCTATACAACCACGCATCTTCATCACAGGCTGCAGCCAGCTTAGGTTTTATTAGCTGATGCAATGCGCTAGACACGTCTGTGCGCTAGTGATTGGCTTGGCTATTATTGGTAAAAATTCCAATGATCATCGAGTTGATGTTTTCTTCTGTCCAGAATGAATTTGCAGCACTCACAATGTGGGTTGTGTCCTCTTGCGTTAAATCTATCCTCCCTAATGTCATCCAGATCTAAAACGTGATACACCTGTGCCATATCCTTCGTTGCTTGTTAGGTGTATTGCGATTGTGGTATGCATAGTAATCCATCGGAAACTGTATAGTTTTCAGAGAGGTTTAGCTTTCGAGCCGGTTTTAATGTACTTCAGGATTCATTCATATGGAAGATCCTTCTTTGAACGTTTTTTATTCATGCACAAGCCACAATATCAGTATTTGAGCGACAAGGAGTATAGCTTCTTCATGATCAATAATTATCCATTGTAGATGTTGTAAGCATTTGTTGGTGGAAATGACTTGGAATGAGACATCATTATTGCTGCTAGCAATAGTGTATTAAAGCCATATTACTATGATATCTCATGAGATCATCATAGCTCATGCTAGGACTGAATCGATTGAAGCTAGTGATTAATACTCTTACATGTGGCAGGAATTATTTCACTGTGTTCCATTATGTGAAGTGGTGTCCTTATTCCGCCATGGTATATATCATAGTACATAATCTGAAATAAAACACGCATCTGTCTGCACTTAGCATTTGAAACTTTGCTTGTCACGCCATCGACTGCTTCCATTCTAGCTCCTTCCATCATTTCCACTGCAGTCATAAAACAACTTTTCATGTCAACGTTAAACAGGTAATCAAAGAGCTTAGCTAGAGGCTACAGCAAAGCCATTCTGTTTCGTGCTGTATGCAATTCATTAGCATCGCAAAACACGTCATGTGGACTAAAGTCCACGTCTAGCAAATCAGACCAAATCATTTCTCCACCTGTCTTTATTGGACCAGAATCATGAATACCTATCCCCATTTATTCTAAGGTACACTGTCTGCTATATACCATACATGCTTCTATAGCTGACTTTCACTGAAAGCCCAGCCTTAAAGGGGGAAATTATCATGATCATGTTTCATGAAGCAGGAAAAACTGGCCAATATTATTATGAAATATTTTTTGTTTGAAGCTGGTTGTAGCTGATGAAAATAGTTTGATAAATAGATAATATAATTTGGATCATAGTACAAAATATACATCATTTTCACCATTTGAGAAAATGCATATTTATTTCACCAAATACGATTAATTTTTGTGATTTACATATTTTCGGGGCGTGGGATCACATAATATCCATTTTCATGCAGATAAAGATACATTTAGCTGCACACGCATGTTACTACGAGGGGGGATTGAATGGGGCAATTTTTGGTGCATAATATGTATGGTTTAAACCAGAGAGCAGTTAAAAAAACACAAAAAGTTATGGCATGGAAAATTGAAATGAAAGTAATTTTCAGTCGATTTTTCACGAAAAAGTAGCTAGAAATTGCAAATTCATGAAACACCACATTTTAAATTGTAGTGACGCTGTTTATATACTGGAATTTGATGATACTTATCATTTTTAGTATATATAGATGTGATATTGACACGAACCGTAGATATATCCTGATATTGTCAATTTTTGCCTATACTCCCATGATAATGCTAATTTTCTCCTTTATTGCCGGGGTAACGCCCGATCACCCTCACTATTTTTTAACACCAAATGGGTCTAATTTTCAATTTTGAAGAGTGATTTAGGGGGACCTTTCATTTACACAAATACCCCTCAGCCAATAGACTATTTCTCTTCAAATTACCAAAAAGCTAATTTAGTCATTTTTGAAGGCTATATATGCAGCTGATTGTCTGCGTCAGGCACTCGCATCATCCGCGGGCCCGCGACAACTAGACCCATTGTGAGGGTATGTGCGTAAGTATATAAGATATATATGGCGAGGATTGTCATTCGAATCGCCCTCCTTCGTCAATTACGAGTACTACTACAAGGAATTCCGTGTGGTGCATTTGGCAGCGACAAGTTCCTCTGGGCTGGCAGCCAGGGGGACATGCTCGCGAGTCTAGACATAAATGACTATGACGTCAGCATACATATGAGGTAGTTGATTATGACGTCCTGTGATTGACACTGAGAAACTGGACTCGTCCATTATAGATGTGTATGCCACGGTTGTCTGACGTCTCATCACTACGTCCTAACATATCCAAGGCTCATGCTCTCGGCCAAAATACGACGAACTACTCGTGCGTTGCCTTTCTCAGACACTGGATGCTTGAGGTGCTAACCGAAACCGGAACTTCTGTTTTTCTAATGTTGATAGGCAATGGGTCCCTCGGCTCACCTCTCAAAATCTGGATACAAAGCAGCCATGTTCTATAGCTCTGGTCTTTCTGGCTTCTTCTCTTTCAGAGTATTTCAACGGGAACAATAAGTTAAGCACGGAGCGAGGATCATCAAATCAAAATTTCTAAAATATAGTTACGCCTTTTTTGACGAGTATTCTTACGATGGTTGGTTTCAATGCGCCCCTGTATCGTCCCAGTATCGGCCCAGTATCGGCCCAGTATCGGCCCAGTATCGACCGAGTATCGACCGAGTATCGGCCCGGTAACCTGCGCTATCATGTCCTAATTAACAGCACCATCCAGTCATTGCGGTGTCTACCGGGTGCAGACTATATATATAATGAAGATAATTGACGACGTGGAGCGAAGTACATGCCTGTAAGTCTGACTTCGTGCCAGTATAATGGACCCGGAAGTGTTTTTATTGTTATTTTGTGACGCCATTAATTGTGTGGTTTGGCTTCATCTTTTGTTCTTGACCAGCAACATTGTCTTTCTATTTTAAAATTTCTTAACCAAATTAACCCTTACAAAAACGGCACATTCTTAATGAGGTAGGCCTAAGGAATATTCTGTTAGATATTTCGAAACCGTTGCTGCCTATTGCAGGGAACACGTTCCAAGTCAAATTAGTTTCGAAATAATCAGCAACTTTCCTGTATAGGTGTCTTGAACCCGAGAACTGGAATTTCAAATGTTAAATTATTAACAAAACAAATGGACCCGGAAAAACGAAATCAATTAACAAGACAATAGGCTACCGAGTAACCACTTAAGAAATCAATATGCTATTGAGTAATCACTTAACAAATCAATAGACTATTGAGTAATCACGTAACAAGCTAATAGGCTATTGAGTAACCACTTAACAAATCTATAGGCTATTAAGTAGTCACGTAACAAGTCAATAGGCTGCTGAGAAATCTCTTAACAAACCAATAGGCTACTGAGAAATGACTTAAGCTGCGTTTCCACGACACAATTGATTGTACAATTTGTTGTACGATCTATCGTATGCAGATTGAAAGAGTGTCCACATGATACAACGGGAATTAGCTAGCCGACCTCTGCGCACATGGCGCGAGCCACTATTTTTAGGACTGTACTGATTCTACGAAGACAGTGAACAAATAATGGCGAATATTACAGCTTTGTCAATGGTTGTAGTGTCCTCACAGATCGCACATTCATATGCACACGCTGTACGCGAATTTAAATGAAAGATGTACACATGTAATCAAGAGGCATCAGCTGATCGCTATCTTCTCCAATGCCCATACAAACAAACTACAAAGTTACAAACCTAATACATGAGATAATCTCTGATAGCAATTAAATGTCACAAGTTCTGCTGAGGACAACTATGGAGGACCCACTACCACTCCCCTCAACGGCCCACGGACCCATTCCACAACTTCCACCTGGAATGTATCACTTCACACCCCTTCCATATGCAATTCTTGGATCCGTCCTGCACCACTTTAGCGCCAAACGAATGCTTCCTAAGGACACCGTTGTATGTACAGGGATAGGTGAAGTTCAGACTCAAAAATCTGCCATATCTTCTTGTACTATTATGTTATCATTCCGAGATCCCCAATCCTCTCTTATCGTTCAGCAACCCGGCAAACTCCCTCCCTCCCTCCCTCCCTCCACTCCCTTCACCCTCAACCCCACTACCCGCTCCGCGCTCGCTCTCTCTCTCCCTCTCTTTCTCCTTCTCTCTCTCCCTCTCTCCCTCCCTCTCTCCTTCCCTCTCTCCCTCCCTCCCTGTGCGTGCGTGCGTGCGTGCGTGCGTGCGTGCGTGCGTGCGTGCGTGCGTGCGTGCAGTGCGTGCGTGCGTGCGTGCGTGCGTGCGTGCGTGCGTGCGTGCGTGCGTGTGTATTACCCGCAGCAGAATTAGAAGCATGCTAGTTAGTAAATTTTGAACATGAGGTACGAAATGTTCTGTTGGATATTTTGGACTTGCTTTGATTGGAGGTCATTGTTGCCTTACACAGATAATGCAGCTTACCGGCCCGATGTCTGGCCGATACTGGCCGATACTGGGCCGATAAGCTGCGTTGTCAAGGTAGTCAGCGGTGTACTCTGATAGGATCTGGTCCAAAATGTCCAACAGTTCATTTAGATTTGGAGGCATGTAGAGTTATTTTTTATCTGTACTATATCTCTGCTACTATAATATTCACCCATGGAGATGAATATATGTGCATGGGTGTTTGTATGCACGGGCCTTTGGGCTTTCGCCCACTCATCTCACTAACACATATACATTGTGTATGTATGTAGTGGTCCGATATATGGTAGTAGAATGGGGTGCGCGAGGATTTAAAGACCTTTGGTGTATGTATAGAAAAGGCAATACGATGATGATTACTGTATTATGCGGCTGTAGTAATAGAAACAGCTGCAATCAGTCCTTCTTCGCGTATATATATATATATATATATATGTATGTATTTTTATTTTATTGACGCACTGGCAACGTGCGGCTTCAATTTCCATGTGCTAACTTAGCCGACAGTGATGCACCCGTTAGTTTAATTTGTTGATCACCATCTCCCGGTCGGGGGATCGAACCGCCATTCTGCAACTCCGCATAGCATCAGCAACCAGGCATCTTTCCACTGGACCACGGCACCAAGACTAAAAGTCAAGGATTGGCCGACCAGCTTTCACATGTCTGATATACTGACACACTGACGATTCATATGGGACTATCTGTGGATGCATCTGTCACAATCAATCCTAGGCTTTTTACGCCTATTGTACTCTGACTCCAACACGGCTCTGGCAGTATATGTATTTTTATTTTATTGACGCACTGGCAACGTGCGGCTTCAATTTCCATGTGCTAACTTAGCCGACAGTGATGCACCCGTTAGTTTAATTTGTTGATCACCATCTCCCGGTCGGGGGATCGAACCGCCATTCTGCAACTCCGCATAGCATCAGCAACCAGGCATCTTTCCACTGGACCACCGCACCAAGACTAAAAGTCAAGGATTGGCCGACCAGCTTTCACATGTCTGATATACTGACACACTGACGATTCATATGGGACTATCTGTGGATGCATCTGTCCACAATCAATCCTAGGCTTTTACGCCTATTGTACTCTGACTCCAGCACGGCTCTGGCAGTATATGTATTTTTATTTTATTGACGCACTGGCAACGTGCGGCTTCAATTTCCATGTGCTAACTTAGCCGACAGTGATGCACCCCGTTAGTTTAATTTGTTGTTCACACATCTCCCGGTCGGGGGATCGAAACCGCCCATTCTGCAACTCCGCATAGCATCAGCAACCAGGCATCTTTCCACTGGACCACCGCACCAAGACTAAAAGTCAAGGATTGGCCGACCAGCTTTCACATGTCTGATATACTGACACACTGACGATTCATATGGGACTATCTGTGGATGCATCTGTCACAATCAATCCTAGGCTTTTACGCCTATTGTACTCTGACTCCAGCACGGCTCTGGCAGTATATGTATTTTTATTTTATTGACGCACTGGGCAACGTGCGGCTTCAATTTCCATGTGCTAACTTAGCCGACAGTGATGCACCCGTTAGTTTAATTTGTTGATCACCATCTCCCGGTCGGGGGATCGAACCGCCATTCTGCAACTCCGCATAGCATCAGCAACCAGGCATCTTTCCACTGGACCACGGCACCAAGACTAAAAGTCAAGGATTGGCCCGACCAGCTTTCACATGTCTGATATACTGACACACTGACGATTCATATGGGACTATCTGTGGATGCATCTGTCACAATCAATCCTAGGCTTTTACGCCTATTGTACTCTGACTCCAACACGGCTCTGGCAGTATATGTATTTTTATTTTATTGACGCACTGGCAACGTGCGGCTTCAATTTC